>PVJN01002982.1:0-109363 GCA_004026805.1 Lasiurus borealis | reverse complement strand
AGGAGGAGGGGGAGGAGGAGGGGGAGGAGAGAGAGAGAGAGAGAGAGAGAGAGAGAGAGAGAGAGAGAGAGAAAGAAAGAAAGAAAGGAAGCAGGGAGGGAGGGAGGGAAGGAGGGAGGGGATCTCTTACATAGTACAGACTACCAAGCAAGAATTCTTCCTCTAAGCTAGGCTCTACAGCAGCGGTTCTCAACCCACAGGTTGAGAAGCGCTGCTGTAGAGCCCAAGACGATCGGAAAACACTGATATTTACATTAGAATTCATAACAGTAACAAAATTATAATTATGAAGTAGAAATGAAAATAATTTTATGATTGGGGGTCACCACAACATGAGGAACTCTATTAAAGTGTCACAGCATTAAAAAGATTGAGAACCACTATGCCCTTAAGCCTTGACAAAATCAGTGGTGCTCAAAGCTCTCTGGTGTATAAGAAGGTTGCATGGTTTCTGTGGGAAAAAATTATAATGTTGAAAATAACAAAGATAAATGTCTTCTTTATCAACTACCCTTTTTGGAAAAATAATTTTGATTTCTTTTTTTTCTGGGGGGTCTTTTTTTAATTTCTTTATTGATTAAGGTGTTACATACATGTCCTTATTCTCCCCTTAGCCCCCATCCGCCCACTCATGTGCTCACCTCCCATTGGTTAGGTCTATATGCATGCATACAAGTCCTTTGTTTGATCTCACCCTCTTACCCCCACATAATTTTGATTTCTTGAAAACCACTGATAAAGCACCTAGCAACTTACTGTGGCAAAAGGTGACCATTTAACCCAAGCCTCCTATCATAAGTTGCATGTTATTATATCCATGAAGACATATGTTTTAATAGTATAAAACATCACTTCATTATGAAATGAAAGTAGTACATATAGAATAAGGCACAGTTTTGTGCAGAAAGAGCACATGGTTTGCATTGGAAATTCCTTCAAATTTCACTCCAGCTTTAATTCTACTTTCCATCAACACAAACCAGTGGACCCAGGAGGATTTTCTGAAATCAGTTGTCCAAAGAAGAAATAAATTAAACTAATTAAACCTGATGACTCTGCACAAAATGCTGTAATCACCCAGATGTGAACTGCTAGGATATTATAGCTTCATTGATGTAGAGAAAATTAATTCCACAAGGAAGTGCTTCAAGCTGTCCATCTAATTATCCACTTTATTTATAAGAGAAAAAGGCCAGTAGTTAGTTATGATTTTCATTGGTCCATAGGCAATGACTAATGTTTAGGTTAGATGTCCAGACACTTTTAGGAAAGAATATTAGAAGATTGTTGACACTTAATAGGTTGCCATTGTGTATAAAGATATTAATAATCACAGTGGAAAAGTGAACCACTCTGTGTATATTCATTACCATACTTTCTCCAGTCACTGTAGTGAATGCTCAGTAAGCTCATAGAAAAGTATACATAGCTGCCCAAACCTGTTTGGCTCAGTGGATAGAGCGTTGGCCTGCAGACTGAAAGGTCCCAGGTTCAATTCTGGTCAAGGGCATGTACCTTGGTTGCGGGCACACCTCCAATAGGGGGTGTGCAAGAGGCAGCTGATCAATGTGTCTCTCTCATTGATGTTTCTAACTCTCTATCCCTCTCCCTTCCTCTCTGTAAAAAATCAATAAAATATATATATTTTTTAAAAGAAAAGTATACATAGCAATAGAGATAGTCTATACATGGGCACACACAACAGGAGTGCCCTCATTATCCAATCAATTCCTTTATTAAGATAATAATTTTTAAAAAAAACATCAACAATATAGCCCTTCAAACTATAGTTTTGGAAGGGTCAAACAGTTACTTGATGGCAGATTGATTACAATGGAACCCCATCTATAAAGTTTGGAACAACATTTTTCTTCTCAAAAATAGAAATTTATTCTAGTTATGGAATTAGATTTATCTGGCATTGGTCACTACTAAACCCAGACCATGCTTTATATGTAATTATAGTATCACATACAACATTTATTCTAATTAAACAACTCTCCAGTTGCTTAATTAGCAGCAAGAAGTTTAGCAAAACTTTTATGCCCAAGGTCTCACAATGTGCCATCCTATATAATAAAGAGGAATATGCAAATTAACCATACTTCCACCACAAAAATGGCTGAACCCACAGCAGAGGGGGGACTTCTGTAACACCAGGTGGCTGCTCCCACAGCAGAGGCCGTTTCCTTAATGAGCAATCACCAGGGACCTGAGGCTGTGCGCCCCTGCCCTACCCTCATGGAGCTTGACAGGGGACCTCAAGCCTTGCCTGCCCTCCTGGAAGGCTTGACGGGATACCCCCTGCCCAGCAGGGCTTCCGGGTACCTCAAGGTGTGCCAGTGGGACTTGACAGGGGACCTGAGGCTGTGCCCTGCACCCCAGCACTGGGTCAGGGGACCTGAGGCTGCGCCTGTCACCCATCACCCCCCTGCTCAGCAGGACTTGACAAGTGTGGGACCAGCTGGGTCTGGATCTAGCCCAATGGGGGATGGGGGTGGTCAGATCTGGGTCTCACGCAATTCTCTGGTGTGCCCTAGACTCTGATAGAAGGAAGATTTTCATATATATTTTATTAATTTTCTTTCATCTCTAATACTTCTGTTATAGACAAAGGGCAAATAGCAATATTAAAATATTTCCTCTAATTAATCCCCTTTTAATGTGCACTAGTATCACATAAAAGTGGTTGACCTTAAAAAAAGATGGAATGATATGCTATTACTTAAAGTATTAACCATGATAGTACTATAATACAGTGTTGTGAGCTCTAAGCCAGTAACTTAAATGTGGTGATTTCCCTCATAATTCTAATAGAACCAAGTGGTGTAAGTAAGGATCATAATTTTCATTATACACCTAAATATTTCTTTTCATTCTATTGCTTCTCAACCTGCTGCCCAACAAATTTGATGCCTCCACCAAGAAATAAATCAATGGTGCCACTGATTTGGAGGCAAAGACACATCTGGTCTTATAGGGTCCTTGATGCCAATTGAGTAAAACAGGAAGGAGGGAGGAAATTAGGTTATTGTATTTGGTCTAATAACTCATTTTGAGTATAAGAGGAAATATGTGTTTTAATACAATGGAGACAGAAAGCAGTACATATGGAATCCATGTGACCTCTGGCAAGTCTCCTTATATAAACCATAAAGTTTCATAGTTTAATAGAACATTTTATTTACTCTAAAAAAGCAGAACTACAAAGGCTCAGATCCCTCATGATACAGATGGTGAAACCTACTAGCTATGTTGTTAGCTGAAGTAAAAAGTAACATGAAATGTGTAGTGGGAAAAGTAAAAGTAAATATAAGCAAAGATGAAGAAGAAAATGTTTGCAAGTGCACCTAAGATTTTGGCAACACAGACAGCATCGTTCATATTCTGTTCCTTCTCTCTTTTTATTGACTATATTTTCTTTAGCCTTATTGTGTTTTTTTAATTTAATAAATCTTTATTGTTCAGATTATTACAATTATTTCTCTTTTGACCCCCCATAGCTCCCTTCCACCCAATTCCCACCCCACCCTCTGCCCTTATCTCCTCCCCCATTGTCCTCATCCACAAGTGTATGATTTTTGGCCAGTCTTTTCCTGGACCCTCCTTTCTCCTTTTCCCCTGAGAATTGTCAGTCCATTCCTTTTCTATGATCATCATTCTATTATATTTACTAGTTTATTCTGTTCATCAGATTTTTAATTCACTTGATTTTTAGATTCACTTGTTGATAGATATGTATTTGTTGTTAATCATTTTTATCTTAATGTTTTTCTTCTTCTCCTCTTCTTAAAGAGTAACTTTCAACATTTCATATAATACCGGTTTGGTGTTGAACTCCTTTAGTTTTTTCTTATCTGTGAAGCACTTTAAATGACTTTCAATTCTGAATGATAGATTTGCTTGGTAGAGTAATCTTGGTCCTAGATTCTTGCTATTCATCACTTTGAATATTTCTTGCCACTTCCATCTGGCTTGTATAGTTTCTGTTGAGAAATCAGCTGACAATCGTATAGGTGCTCCCTTGTAGATAATTAACTATTTTTATCTTGCTGTTTTTAATATTCTCTCTTTGTCTTTTGCTCTTGGCATTTTAATTATGGTGTGGTCCTCTTTGGATTCCTTTTGTTGGAGTTCTCTATGCTACCTGGACTTGTAAGTCTATTTCTTTCACCGGGTGGGGGAAGTTTTCAGTCACTATTTTTTAAATAGGTTTTCAGTATCTTGCTCTCTCTCTTCTCCTGACACCCTTGAAGTTGTCCCAGGGGCTTCTTACACTATCTTCACATTTTGGGATTCTTTTTTCTTTTTGCTTTTCCAGTTGAGTGTTTTCTGTTTCTGTGTATTTCAAATCTTTGACTTGATTTTTGCCTTCCTTTAGTCTGCTATTAGGTCTCTGTATATTTTTTATTTCAGTCAGTGAATGTTTCATTTCTAGTTGGTCCTTTTTCATATCCTGAAGTGTCTTGCTAAATTTATCAACCTTTCCTAGGAAATTTTTGAAAAACCTTATAACTGTGGTTTTGAACTCTTTATCCAGTTATTTGTTTTCCTCCATTTGTTTAGTTTATGATCTGTTTCTTTGTCTTTGCATTTTCACTGCTTCCCTGAGTTGGTAGAGTAGCTTTGTGTGCCATTTATTCTAAATGGCTCAGTAGCTCTGCCTCCCCAGTTACCTGAGGTGGACACTCTTGGTGCACCCCTTTGTGGACTGTGCATAAAGTGCTGTTGTAGTTTAAGTCTTGATTGTTGTTGGTTATCACTTGGGGGGAATTGACCTCCAGGCCAATTGGCTGTGAGGATCAGCTGTATCTACACTGGGAGAACTTCTGTGCTGGAGTCAGTCTTATGAGACAAGACTTGCAAAATTCTATTATTTAGTTTTGTGTATTTTTTTGTTTGTTTACTTTTTGTTACTCTTTTTTGGTTTCAATGGGTTTTTGTTTTGTTTTGATTTGTTTTGTTTTGTTTTGCCTGAACGCTTACTTAGTCTTCTTGTCTCTGGACTTCTGCTCTGAATATATAATCAAATTTCAAAAATTAAAATTTGTTCTTTATTTATATTACCATATAGTCATCATTTCATATGATCCATTTTTAAAATATTTTGTAGATTTTTCTATACAATGCATTCTTTCTCATACAATGTTTCCTGGAAGGAGATAGCATTTAATATTAATAGTGTATCCCCAATATTTTACACAAAAGGTTTATAAATGCTGGTCAAACTTGAATAAATAAAAAAATAATATTGTAGATTCAGAAAGTGATAAAAAAAATATATGGAAAAGATAAAACCTATGTTAGAAAGTGTCCAGAAATATAAATCTAGGTTATTTTTTTAGAGTTTTTTTAATTTTTTTTTTGTAAAAATGATACCATGTTGATAGAGTTACAAGGTGCTCACTGTTTGTTTGTTTCAAATAACTATATGAGCATTCTGTCCCTATAATAATATATGCTTTATGCAACTGAATTATATCTACATAACCAATCTGGTCTTTCAAAAATCATTTACAAACTTTTACATCCACAGCTCTCAAAGAATTGACATTCTGGTGAGGAACAGATAATTAACAATCCTGAAATTGTGGGGTTTTAAGTTTCTAATTTTTTGCTATATTTATTTTAGTTTATTTATTTTGCTTTAGGGTAAAGTATATGGATAAATTTTATCAAACCAAAACAACTTTTTTCTCATTAGTGATTACTAATATATCTTACTTTTTTTTTTTAATTTTCAAATATCAGTAGGGCTGCCATGGAAGGAAGATTGAGTGGATGCAATTGCTGAGCTTAGTATCTCATTAGTATACATTAAAAGCATATGTAGTACAAAAAATAAAATCCAGGCTTTCCCCTTCCTAATCAATCACTGTCTGTTTGTAGATATGTAAACAATTATGGCAACAAGCAATGAAAATAAAGTATGCTTAAAATTTTTCTAAAAGCACAAAGCAACTTTCTTAAATATAATGGTAGATTTAATAAACTTGTGCATTGAATTTTTTCAAATAAAATTTCATGTTATTAAAAGATAAGCACTTTTTTCATTGTGATAAAATTTCCAGAACTTGATCTAGTTTCTAACTTTTAAAGAGACTCAAATATATTTTTGGTAAATTAATGAATTTGAATGACCACAATAACAAAATTAAATAAAAGCTTGATTCACTTTTATTGAATCTTTAGGACTTGAATAGTCCATAATATTATTAGAATACACTATCCTATAATTTATACCTTCTTAAAAATTTAATGGGTTGCTGGGCAGAGGGAGAGAGAGCAGCTGAGAGTCGCACTGGGTGTGTTAAGAGTCAGTTATCCTCTAGGAGAAGGTGGGGGACTGTTGGATGGGGCTCTCCTGACTGGGCAGCCCCACTGCCATGGGGTTTTTGTCTACCGGAGCCACCAGTGGGAACGGGGGGACCGCACCACCTTGCAGAGGGAGGTGGATGTCTGCGGCGGTCTGAAAGCTGCAGCTGAAGAACTCACGGAACAGACGGGGACCCAGAACACTGCTCTCCAATTGGTACAGACACGCAGACTCAGAGGAGATCCACACGGCACACAAAAACGTCAGATTTTACCTGGGTTAAGGTGAGGTCTCCTGCCTCACAGAACAGAGATGCACGCACTGTGGGAACTGGGCTGTGGGAAAGCTGCCTTTGGAGAGGTCCGAGGATGTTGGGCAGGGCGTGATCCCTAAGTGTGGAGGCAGACTCTCGGAGCAGTTGGCTGAGGGGAGCTCTAGAAAACAGCTCATTTTGATCTGAGGCAGAAGGACAGCCTGGCGGTTATTACAGTGTCCCGGCTGCAAAATCCCCACAAACTGGTTTTGAGAACCACAGAGTAGCAGGATCTGAGCACAGCCTAGAGAGGTCCTGTGCTTTGTCTCAGAGGTCAATTCCAAAACACTGCCAACCAGTGAATGACACACAAATTGACTCTCACATAACCACAAAAGAATAAAAAGATTAAAACCCCACAGTGGAACACAGGGAATTGCAATACCCTCCCTAACTGATAAACAGGAGTGCCAAGCAGAACAATAGTGGAAGGAAATGACCATTCTATTTTTTTTTATTTTTTATTTTTTTTTAATTTTTTATTTTATTTTATTTTTCATTTTAGCATATTTTAATTAAAAATCTATTTTTTTCTTTCCTCCTCAATTGATTTTATATTTTTAATTATTACATTTTTGTTTTCAACTAGTATTACAACTACTATTTTACCTTTTTGGAAAAAAAACAAGTGTCATTTTGTTTTCTCTTTATTTTACTTAGGGTTTAGAGTTCTACATTCTATTTTCATCATTCCTTTAGCATAATTTTACTCCATCTCAACTCTACCTTTATGCCAACACTTTCATCCTAACTTTCCCCATTTTCTTGTCTTGTTTCTCTTTCCCTTTTCCAACTTTTAATACTCCCTATTCCTTCTCTTTAACTGGTTAAAATTTCACCTGACGTATATATCTAATTTCAAATCCCCTACTACAAGTTCATACAAACCTCTCTCTTCTTGTCTTCACTATCCAAAAAGTTGTTTTTCTCTATGCCTTTTGTTGCTGTTTGCCTGAACAGTGATTATATCGATTTTTTGTACTTTTTTGAGATTGTTTTAGCTTATTCTACTTGTTTTGTTTTGTTTTTTTTGTTTGCTTTGTTTTGGTTTGTTTTTTACCTCTCTTTTCCCTTGCCTCCTTCGATACCAGTTGTTATTTGTAGTTTGTATTAATCTCCAGGTACAGATTGCTGGCTTTTGTTGGGATTAGTGACTATTCCATAGGAATTATCTCCTGACATCTATACTTTGTTCCCCTTTTCTCCCTTATCATCTTTCTTTTCTCTCTGATATTTTTTCTCTTTCTCTTTTCTTCTTCTTCTTCTTCTCCTTTTTATTTTTTAATTTTATTTTATTTTTTGTTTATTTATTTATTTTTTCTCCCTCTCCCAATTTGATTTTGGCGCTTCTTTCCTTTATTTTTTCCTCATTTTCCTCTTCTTCTTTTTCTACTTACCCCTAATTTGTCTTTTTTGGTGGTCACCTTATTTGTGATTCTTAACATCGTGAATAAATTTCTGTTCAGTGCCTTGTGTGTTATTCTGAGTCGTGTTGTAGTTTGTGCCTTTGAATCAACGTAGGTCAGAGAACTACATAAACAGACACTCAGAGAAGAAAGACCATGGGCAGAAGAAGAAATAGCCCGCATACGACAGTCAGGCAGGTATCACCAGAAAAAGAAGTAAATGAAATAGAAGCAGATAAGCCTGCCAGAGAAAGAGTTCAGAGAAATAATCATAGGGTGGATGAAAAAAAGGAAAGACAAAATTGACAATGTGAGTAAGAGCCAAGAAAAAATGAAGAAGATCTAAGAGGAAATGAAGAAGAAGCAAGAAGAAATGGAAGAAGAAATGAAAAATGACATCACTGCTTAAAGAACTCAATAGAAAGCATCAGAAGTAGATTAGAAGAAGCAGAGGATCACATCAGTGACCTAGAAGACACGGTAGGAAAAAATACCCAAGTACAGGAGCTTCTAGAAAAAGAAAATTAAAAAGCAAGAGGAGAGCCTAATGGAAATTTGGGATAACATGAAACAAAACAACATCCACATAATTGGGGATTCAGAGAGAGTAGAAAATGAGCAAGGATTAGAGAACCTGTTTGAAGAAATAATGACAGAAAATTTCCCCAACATAGGAAAGGAAAAACCCACACAAATCCAAGAAGCTCACAGAGTCCCAAGCAAAATAAACCCCAAAAAACTGACACCAAGGACGATATAATTGAACTGGCAAA
The DNA here is from genome assembly GCA_004026805.1 of Lasiurus borealis. NCBI lineage: Eukaryota > Metazoa > Chordata > Mammalia > Chiroptera > Vespertilionidae > Lasiurus > Lasiurus borealis. The sequence goes on along the minus strand of PVJN01002982.1, from coordinate 100,555 downwards.
CACCAATGACAAAGTAATAATCTTAAAAGTGGCCAGAGAGAAACAGAAAGTTACCTACAAAGGAACCCCCATAAGACTAATTACTGATTTTTCAACAGAAACTCATCACACCAGAAGGGAATGAAATGAAATATACAAGGTCATGCAAAGAAAGGGTGTAAATCCAAGAATACTGTACCGTGCAAGGCTTTCAATCAAAATTAAAGGTAAATCAGAAGCTTCACCGACAAAAAAAGACTAAGGAAATATATTACCACCAAAGCAGCAATACAAGAAATGTTAAAGGGTCTGCTTTAATAAAAAGAAATAGGAAGCGAAGAATGAACTCTGGGGTAAAGACAAAAATGGAGACAGATAAGTTCCTATCAATAATAACTTTAAATGTAAACAGATTAAATGCTCCAATCAAGAGATATAGGGTAACCGATTGCATAAGAAAACATGATCCATATATCAGCTGTCTACAAGAAACGTACCTCATGAAAAGAGATGCAAACAGATTGAGGGTGAAGGAATGGAAGATGATATTTCAGGCAAATGGAAAAGAAAAAAAAAGCTGGGGTTGCAATACTTATATCTGACAAATTAGATCTCAAAGGCCCTCTTTATCTCTCTTTAAAAAGAGATAAAGAAGGCCACTTCATAATACTAAAGGGAACAATCCAACAAGAAGAAATAACTCTGGTAAACATATACGTACCCAATATAGGAGCACCTAAATACATAACAAAACTCCTGGAGGATATTAAGGGAGACAGTAATACAATCATAGTAGGAGATTTTAATACTGCACTGGACAAATCTTCTAAACAAAAAATCAGCAAAGAAACATCAATCCTAAATGAATCACTAGACCAGACGAAATTAATTGACATCTTCAGAACATTTCATCCCAAAGCCACAGAATATACTTTCTTCTCTAGAGCACATGGGTCATTTTCAAAGATAGATCATATATTGGCTCATAAGAAAAGTCTCTTCAAATCAAGAAGATTGAAATCATAGCAAGCATTTTCTCAGAGCACAGTGGCATAAAACTGGAAATCAACTATAATAAAAACAGTAGAAAGAAATCAAACACATGGAGATTAAAGAGCATGCTATTAAACAACGACTGGGTAACCAAGGAGATTAAGGAAGAAATAAAAAACATCATGACAACAAATAATAGTGACAACACAACAATACAAAATTTATGGGACACAGTAAAGCAGTCTTGAAAGAGAAGTCCATAGCCCTACAAGCCTACTGCAAAAAAAAAAAAAAAAAAATGGTAATAAATTACCTAACCCTACAACTCAAAGAGCTAGAAAAATAGCAACAATAAAAGCCCAGTGTAAGCAGGAGGAAGGAAATAATAAAGATCAGAGTGGAAATAAACAACATGGAGACCAAAGGAAAAATTCAAAATATCAACAAACCAAGAGCTGGTTCTTTGAAAGAATAAACAAGATTGTTGGACCTCTAGCCAGGCTCACCAAGAAGGAAAGAGAGAAGACCCAAATAAACAAAATCAGAAATGAAAGAGGAGAAATAACAACAGATCCTGTGGAGATACAAAGGATTGTTAAAAAATACTATGAACAACTCTATTCAACAAATTGGACAACCTGCAAGAAATGGATATATTCCTATAAAAATGTAACCTTCCAAAACTCAATCAGAAAGAATCTAAACATCTCAATAGTCCAATAACTATGGAAGAAATTGAAGCAGTCATTAAAAAGCTTATAGCCAATAAAAGCCCGGGACCAGATGGCTCCACAGGAGAGTTTTACCAAACATTCAAGGAAGAATTAAATCCTATCCTCCTCAGATTATTCAAAAACATTCAAGAAGAGGGAACTCTTCTAAACACCTTCTATGACGCCAGTATCACCCTAATACCAAAACCAGGTAAAGACAACATAATGAAAGAGAATTATAGGCCAATATCTCTCATGAACATAGATGCCAAAATCCTCAACAAAATTCTAGCAAATCAGATCCAGCAGTACATCAGAAAGATCATACACCATGATCAAGCAGGATTCATCCCAGGATTGCAGGGATGGTACAATATCCACAAATCAATAAAAGTGATACATCACATAAACAAATTGAGAGATAAAAATCACATAGTCATATCAATTGATGCAGAAAAAGCATTTAACAAAATCCAACACTCTTTCTTGATAAAAACTCTCAGCAATGTGGGAATAGAAGGATCATACCTCAACATCATAAAAGCCATATATGATAAACCCTAACATCATACTCAATGGGCAAAAACTAAAACCATTTCCCCTAAGAACAGGAACAAGACAGGGATGCCCACTCTCACCTCTCCTGTTCAACATAGTACTGGAAGTATTAGCCATTGCAAATAGACAAGAAGAAGAAATAAAAGGCATCCAAATTGGAAAGTAAGAAATAAAGCTGTCCTTATTTGCAGATGACATGATACTGTACATAAAAAACCCTAAAGACTCTATCCCAAAACTAATTGACTTAATAAATGAATTCTGCAATGTAGCAGGAGCAAAGTTAATGCTAAGAAGTCTGTGGCATTTCTATACACTAATAGTGAAATTACAGAAAGAGAGACTTAAAAAGCAATCCCATTTACCATTGCACCAAAAAAAATTAAGATACTTAGGAATAAACCTAACTAAGGAGGTAAAAGACCTATATGCAGAAACCTACAGGACACTGAAAAAAGAGACAGAGGAAGTTGTTAACAGATGGAAGAGCATACCATGCTCATAGATTGGGAGAATCAACATCATTAAAATGTCCATACTACCCAAAGCAATCTACAGATTCAACACACTACCCATTAAAATATCAATGATGTATTTCACAGACTTAGAAAGAATTCTTCACAGATTCATCTGGAACAAAAAAAAAAAGACCACAAACAGCCACAGGAATTCTGAGAAAGAAGAATAAAGTAGGTGAGATCTCAATACTAGATTTCAAGCTATATTACAAAGCAACTGTTCTCAAAACAGCCTGGTACTGGCACAAGAACAGACATATAGACAAATGAAATAGAATAGAGAACCCAGATATCCACCCAAACCCAGATATCCACCCAAATGCTCAACGAATATTTGACAAAGGAGGCATGAACATACAATGGAGCCAAGATAGCCTCTTCAATAAATGGTGTTGGAAAAATTGGATGGATATATGCAAAAAAATGAAACTGGACCACCAACTTACACCTAATTCAAAAATAAACTCAACATGGATATAGGACTTAAACATTAGAAGGGAAACCATAAAAATACTAGAGGAATCCACAGGCAGCACAATCTCAGACATATGCCAAAAGAACTTCTTCACTGATACTGCCTCAAGGGCAATGGAAGCTAGAGAAAAAATAAACAAATGGGACTACATCAAAATAACAAGCTTTTGCACAACAAAAGAAACCATCAAAAAAAAAAAAAAAAAACAAGAAAGACCACTGAATGGGAGAACATATTTGCAAATGTTATCACTGATAAAAGTTTAATCTCCAACATCTACAGGCAACTTATACAACCTAATAAAAGGAAAATAAATGATCCAATAAAAAAAAAATGGGCAATGGATCTAAATAGAACCTTTTTGAAAGATGACAGAAGGAATGCCGAGAGACACATGAAAATATATTCAAAGTCACTAATTATCTGAGAGATGCAAATCAAAACGACAATGCGATACCATCTTACACCAGTCAGAATGCCAATCATCAACAAATCAAGAAACGACAAGTGTTGGCCAGGATGCGGAGAAAAAGGAACTCTTGTGCACTATTGGTAGTAATGCAGACTGGTGCAGCCACAGTATGGAGTTTACTCAAAAAAACTAAAAATGATCTCCCATTTGACCCTGTAATCCCACTCTTAGGAATTTATCCTAAGAAATTACAAACACCAATCAGAAAGGATTTATGCACCCCTACGTTCATAGCAGCACAATTTGCAATAGCTACAACTTGGAAACAGCCTAGGTGCCCGTCAGCAGATGAATGGATCAGAAAACTGTGGTACATCTACACAATGGAATTCTATGCTGCCATTTAAAGGAAGGAATTCTTACCATTTGCAGCAACCTGGGTGGAACTGGAGAGCCTTATGCTTAGTGAAATTAGCCAATCAATGAAGGAGAAGCATCACATGATCTCACTCATTTGTGGATAATAAAGAACATTATGAACTGATTAACAAAAAGATAGATACAGAGGCAGTAAAGCAGCAAAAAGACTGTGAAATTACAGCAGGAAGATTAAGGTTAGGTGGGGTAGATAAGAGATCAATCAAAGGACTTGTATGCATGCATATAAGCATAAGCAATGAACATAGACACTGGGGAGTTGGGGTATGCTGGATTGGGGGGGCAATGGGAAGATATGTATAAAAATTAATTTAAAAAAAATTCAAAAAAAATTTAATGGTAAGCCTGGACATTCAAATTATCATCACTATTATATTTTTCTTATTACTCTGGATTTCTAATAAAATAATCAACTAGAGTTTTAAAACTTGAGATAAATCCTGATGTTTGTAGCCCACCTGGAAAAATGCTATAATTTACTGTCAGGTGCTTACTTTATCCACATTTCCAATCAATCAATGCATAAAAATGTAATTAGTATTTTACAATGATCTGTTCTGAAGTAATGGTAATAATTAAAGTCAGAATAAAATCAATGATTTGTAAATAATAGTTTTAATTTGTTGGGTCTTTTGAAACATTTAAGCAATTTGGATTTGTGTGTGTGTAACATTCCAGAATACACAGAAAACAGTAGTTTATTCCATGACCTCAATAAATCTTCAATGAAGTTTTTCTGAGGTCAAAATGCTAACAAGCCCAGGGTAATGTTGATATATAATTGGTTAGGACCTTTGCAGTCTGAGCCTCATAATTACTCTTCTTGTGTCTTCTATGGCTTTATCTTCTGCAGCTTGCAATTCATTAACCAAAATGATTAGTCTCAGCCACACTTTAAAACCTTGGCTTCACTTCTAATGACTTAATCTATATTGTACTTAACTTTAAATGCTATTTACTAGAAGCAATTCATAATTATTCTTTTCAATGATATATTTTGTCTATCAATAAGTTTTTTTAAAACACCAGCTATTCACATTCCTTCCTTATGGACATGGAGTAAAGATTGTGAGCATTTTTCTTATTTTCAGCCTTAAAGGAAAGTACAATAAGAAATAATTAGCCGAGACCGGTTTGGCTCAGTGGATAGAGCGTCGGCCTGCGGACTGAAAGGTCCCGGGTTCGGTTCCGGTCAAGGGCATGTACCTTGGTTGCGGGCACATCTCCAGTGTGGGGTGTGCAGGAGGCGGCTGATCGATGTCTCTCTCTCATCGATGTTTCTGACTTTCTATCCCTCTCCCTTCCTCTCTGTGAAAAATCAATAAAATATACTTTAAAAAAAAGAAATAATTAAAAATATGTTATAAACAGTTATATGCATTTTTCATGTGTGTTTTTTCCTTTGAAGACACTTTCATTTCTATCCAAACATTTACAATGCTGATGTCTGATATTGCAACCAAAATGAAGGAAAAAAAATATCAAGTTGTTGTTACTAGTTCCTTTGTTACCAACATAGCAGTATTATTAAAAAATTATCTTCTTGTCTCCTTTCACCAGTTCTACAATGGTACTAAATTCTAAATGTTCCAGGTGAACAGCATTTATTACTGCAAAGTAAATGTGGTTTGCAGGTTGAACATCCTGTTTTAACTGACATATTAAACTAAAAGTTAACAGAAGATGGAGGTATCAGAAATGTTTCCACTAGACATTTTATTTGAGCAATACATTTATCATTATTGCTTATAGCAGAGCTATGAAAATTGAAAGCTTCCCTCCCAAATAAGTCAAAATTTCTCCAGTTTCCTTGACTTTTAAGTAGCTATGCAGTAGATATAAAGAATGAGAAGCTGCAAATTCTTTTGTTGCTAGTAATAAAAGGAACTCATGCTGAGCTGTCAAAAAGTATTTGACCTTAAATGTACAAATATGGCCTTATAATTTAAATTACATTATATTATAAAATATTATTTTATATATTATGTAATATAACAATATACTTCAAATAAAACTTAAGTGTATAACTTTACTGCCATTTATTTTCTCATTTTACATTTATATTTTCAAAGAAGAAATAAAGAATGACTATACCAATCAAACTATCCTTTAATCTGAGGAGAGTACAGACTAAGGCAGAGCTGGAGACCACTTACAGGGCAGAATACTATCTTAACGTGTGAATTTTGTGTTCATACTGGAAAAGGTGTATCATTCAGTAAGTGGTCTGCATGAACTCAAATACAGTGTTTAGGACTGAAGATTCTATTCATGTTTCCTAAGTTACATAATTAGCACATCAAATACACATTGACTGCCAAGCCAGTACTATCTTGTGTGTGTGTAGATGGAATCCCTAGGAAATTCAATAATTTTAGCATTAGACTTCCAATAAATTGCAGATATATTCAGTTAGGGAAGAATGCAGACTATAAGCCATATTCAGAAATGTAGGGGAAAAAAATCAAGAAAAAAGATAAGATATGCTTGGTATCTCTGTTTGCACCTCCAGATCCACTCTCCCCTCTGTGCCACAATAGACAGATCTATTGAAATACATTATCAAATGTCCTGTGCCCTCTACTTCCATCTGGCTCATGGGAATTGTAAGAAATGCATGAGAAAGACCAGGGCTTCCTGACTCCCTTCTTTTGAAGTTACGTCAGCCTAGCTGCACCTCTTGAAAAGAGAGCACTACTGCACTCAAGATGGCCTATACTACACAATTCCTTCTGGTTCTATTAACTTCTCTGACCCCATATTACCTTCATATTTAGGGAGAGTAACCTCTGGTAGGAAAGTTATGGGATTCTGCTCTAACCTTTGTGGTTTTCTGAGAATACAGCCATTTCTTTTTAACTCACCACTTCACCACTCTATAAATAAGCCATCTTTAAATAATCATAATTTGAGTGTGCCTTTGAAAGGAAATGGACCCCCCTCCATCTTGTCCTATAAGGGCTGGGACCCCTGCCTAACCCCCCCTCCCTTTTCTGGGAGTGGCCACAGGTATGCCAGCAATGTCTTAACTTCCCCGACCCCTCACCTGAAAGGACCAATGAAGCTCCAGGGACACAGCTAAGGTCCTAATAAGGCTAAACCACAGAAAGAACCCAATTCAAGTGACCAATCTCTGTAACCCTCATCACTTTCCCAAGACCCTTAATTATCCTACCCCATAAAACTCATTGTTCCTGCCCGGTCCTCTCTCCCTCCTCGCTGCTGCATCAGAAAGAGGCTGAGAGCCAAACCCCGGTTTGAATAAAGACTCTTTGCTTTTGCATCAGAAAAGGCTCCTTAGTGGTGGATTATTGGGGACCCCGAACTCTGGGCACAACACCTTCTATTTTCTGTTGCTTATACAGCAATTGATACCAGTAGTGTCCTGGGAAACTTACCTTCCAAATGGGATTATGAGATTTAGTTGTTCATAAAATTCAGAAGTTCACAGATAACCTCCATTCTGGGGGGCAGGGGAGGGAGTAGTTGGGGAAGGAATACAAGTAACCTGTGGAATATGGTGGCAGCATAATTACTCAAATTATCACTGGTAGTAAACTTTGACTAAAATACAGTTGGAGGAAACAGCATTGTGAGATTAAGTGCTTTAACACTATGCTGTGGCAAAAACAGTGAGTTTTAAAGTTCAAAAGAGTCAGTGCTTTCTTCTGATGGTCCTAGAGAATTAAGAGAGGATAAATTTAGAACTATGAATGTGAAACTAAGAACATATGTGAAAAAGAAAGTGTCTCTATGACAGCTTGCATGATGACTCTTGGGCACACATGACTGAGAAACATGAATCAATGCCCCAGGTCTTTTAGCTAATGACACTAGGGGAAGGAGCAGGACCTTTATACATGATATGAGGAAATAAAAGAGGCATGGATGAAGCTGAAGACCTTAAAAATTGATCCCTTCTTGACAGGTATAGGATAATAAATTCTAGATTTGGGTGGAGGGGATTAATCCAACTTTTTTGGAGTTTAACAGGTTAATTATTATACTTAAGTCAGATCAAGAAAAACCCCACCCCATGATAAAGGTTAGTTTGACTAGGAAATCTGCATTTGATTCCCAAATGGATATATTACCATTTATCTGTATGATCTCAGAAAGAGAAGTATCCTAATACTTTATAACTTATTAGTTATGGGCTCTGAATTCAAGCTTATCCTCAGAGATTGAAATACCATCATGTTCTACTAGTCAGAATTAGCCTTGAATTGTTCTAGCAGTGATTTGAGAACAAATAATAGAAAGAGAATATGGACAGTTGAACCTTGAACAACATTGGGCTTAGGGGCACTGCTCTCCACCTGTGGAGGGGCAAGGACCAGACTGCGTTTCCCCATAAAGAATGAATCAGGGTCAGGGTGACCTCAGGCCTGGAGGCAGAAGGAATGGGGGATTTCCCAGCTGACATCTTGTGACACAGAACACCAGGTGCCTGAAGGCACCCCCGGCCTTGAGAAGCCATAAAGTTTGACAAACAACTCCTGCAAGGACAACCCCGTTATCTAGACGGTTTTGCATACCCAAAAAGCTTAGACAAAGAGTCAGTATATGAAATTTAGTAATGCTTAGCCAATTAAAATTTGCCAAGTCCTGCGCTGAGGATAAAAGGCACTTGCTGCAGAGGTTCGGGGTTCTCATGCTTCCCTGCTGTGTCAGTGGAACCATGAGCCCGGACTCGAGTTCGTAATAAAGGCTTCCTAAATTTTCTAATTGACTGCCTTGTGGTCGTCTGTCTCGGGTCGCCCCATTGCACACCCAATCAAAAATATGCATAAAATATGTTGTTCCTTCATATCCACAGAAAGTTGGATCCAGGACACCCTGCAGATATAAAAAAAAAACTGTTAACTATTAAGACCCTTATACAAAATAGTGTAGATCAATGCATGGTGTAGATCCACAAATTCCCAACTGTGGATCAAAAATAATTGTTTTCAGTGAAGATATAAAAGGAGGTGGTTCCTTAACACTAGAAAATACTTGGTTATACGGGTAAGTGGGTTTCTTGATGGTTTCAAAGCTATGAAATACAGCTAATATTGTGAATTTCTAAAAAGAATATATTTAAAAAGGAAAGATACTTTAAACTTATCTAAAATAAAACCTTTTAGAGGATTGAAATACCTATTCATATCTTTTTTTAAATGTTATCTTTATTGTTGAAAGTATTACAGATATCCCCTTTGTTGTTTTTTCCATTGAACCTCTCCACCCTATTCTAGCCCCTCCCAGGCCTTCACCACACTATTGTCTGAGTTCATGGGCTTTGCATATATGCATATACCTACCCTGATTAATCTTCCCTCATCCACTTACCATGGAGTCCCCCCACTTCCTTCTGAAATTCATCAGTCTGTTTCATGCTTCTATATCTCTGGACCTATTTTATTCATCATTTTACTTTGTTCATTAAGTGCCACATATCAGTGAAATCATGAGATACTCATCTTTCTCTGATTGGCTTATTTCACTTAGCATAATGCTCTCCACAGATCACTAACATTCCAGTCCATAAAGTTATGACTGCCTTCAATTGAAGTTTTATGAAAATGGGGTGAAGGGTGTTTTAGACCCAGTTATCTTTTGAATTCCATTTTTGATCAGAAAAGTAAAAATTATAAATTCCTTTTCCTTTCATATCCCCTATTTGTTCAATTCATCATAGGGGGAAAAATGTGATTAGGAAATATTGGTTTAATTTGTAAGAATTCATTATGCTGAAAGTTAAGAGTTAGAGTATTTTGCTTTTCTGATTTACTCAGCAATACCACCAAAAGTATCTCTGAAGCTTGTGCTAGGCACTGCAAAATAATCATGCCAGATATAATTTCTGCCTTCCGGAAGCCTTAGCATTCAAAGCTAAATTAAATAATTCCTGAACAAGCACTTGCCTATGCTTAAAATGTAAGCATAGGCAGTATATATATTTTCAATCAGTGGTTGGTTGAATCCAAGGATACAAAATCCAGGGATATGGAGGGCTGGCTGTATACGTATTTTAAAAAATTCCTCATTTAAGTGGAACTACACAGTTTAAGCGCATGTTGTTCAAGCATTAACTGTATACTTAATTAACAGGCATAATTCTTATATTGGTCACCTAATATTCTATCTAACAAAATAATAATATGCAAATTGACCATACCTCTGCTGTACCCACCAGCCATGCCCACCAGCAAATAAGAGCAAGTATGCAAATTAACCCAACCAAGATGGCTACAGCCACAGAGAGAGCAGAAGTGAGGCTAGGATTGCCCCTGGCGATGGAGGAAGCCAAGCTTTCCGCACACCGTGGCCAGCGCATCAGGCAACAAAGTTTCAATTGTAGAAGATAAATAAATCTCAGATACCAGGCTCGCCACTTGGGTCACTGGGGGGCATGGCCAGCTGCAAACCACCACAGACCCCTCACCCAGGCCACCCTACATCCCAAGGGAACACCCACCCTGATCCAGGACACCCTTTGGGCAAACCAGCTGACCCCCACTCGAGCACCAGGTCTCTATCCTATCTAATAAAAGAGTAATATGCAGATTGACCATCACTGCAACACACAAGATGACTGCCCCCATGTGGTCACAATATCCTGATCCCATGTGTACACAAGATGGTTACCACAAGATGGCCAGCAGAGGAGGGCAGTTAACAGGGACCAGGCCTGCAATGGAGGCCAGTTGTGGGTGATCAAGCCTGAAGGGGAGGGCAGATAGAGGTGACCAGGCCTGCAGGGAAAGGCAGTTAGGGGTGACTAGGCCCACAGGAGAGGGCAGTTAGGGGCAAACAAGCTGGCAGGAGAGCAATTAGGCATCTATCAGGCTGTTAGGGGAGTAATTAGGGGGTGATCAGGCTGGCAGGCAGAAGCAGTTAGGGGCAATCAGGAAGGTAGGCAGATGAGCAGTTGGGAGCCAGCAGTCCTGGATTGTGAGGGATGTCCGACTGGCCGTTTAGGATCGGGCCTAAACGGGCAGCCGGACATCCCTCAAGGAGTTCCAGATGGGAGAGGAGAAGGCTGAGCTGAAGGACACTCCCCTCCCCCATGCACAAATTTTGTGCACCGGGCCTCTAGTCCTATCTAATAAAGAGGGAATATACTAATTGACCATCATTCTATCACAAAGATGACTACACCCATATCTGACACAAGTTCCCATAAGGAGCCTTAACAAGCAATCAGCAGGGACCTGAGGCTACTGTCTCGCCCTCCCCGACCCCCGTAGGGCTTGACAAGGGACCTCAGGCTGCATCCCCCACCCAGCAAGGCTTGAAAGGGGACCTCAGGCTGTGCCCCCCACCCCAGTACCAGGCCAGGAGACATCAGACTACTCCTCCCATCCAGTGGAGCTTGATGGAGGACCTCAGGCCATGCCCCTTCCTCAGCACCAGGCCAGGGGACCTGAGGCCATGCCCCCTGCCCAGTGGGGCTTGATGGGGGAACTTAAGGTGTGCTTCCCATCCTGGTACTGGGATAGGGGACATCAGGCTGCTCCCCCTCCCCCGGTGCCAGACTAGGGAACCTGAGGCTGTGTCCCCCTGCCTGGTGGGGCTTGACAGAGGACTTCAGGCCATGCTCCCCATCCAGTGAAGCTTCACAGGAGACCTCAAGGTGCACCCCAGGGATGGGTTGGGGCAACTCAGGCTGTATGCCCCCCTACACCCACTGTCTGCTCAGCAGAGCTTGATGTGGGACCTGAGGCTGCACTCCCTGCTGGTGGGGCTTGACAAGTAACCTGAGTCTGTGCCCCCCTCCCAGTGCCAGGCTGGGGGACCTGAGGCTGCACACCCTCCTGCCTGGCAAGACTTGATGGGGGACCTCAAGGCATGCCCCCACACCCAGGTCTAGGCTGGAGGACCTCAGGCCATGCTGCCCATGCTGGCTCTGGGCCAGGGGACCTGAGGCTACATTCCCTGCCCAGTGGATCTTGACAAGGGTGAAACTGGGCAAGTCTGGAGCTAGCCCAATTGGAGGGTCTGGGTCTACCATGATTTTGAGGTGCATTTGTGTGGGCGGGGACTTGACTCTGGGTCCCATGGTACACCCTAAACTCTGACAGGAGTAAGGTTTTCATATACATTTTACTACTTTTTTTTCATCTCTGACACTTCTATTATAGAGAAAGGACAAATAGCAATATTAAATTATTTCCTCTAATTAATCCCCTTTTAATGTGCAAGAATTTTGTGCACCGGGCCACTAGTACAGAATAAAAGCTGTTATGGAAGGAAGATATACAGAAAAATTCTCCATATCACTTCCCTCTCTGAATATAGTAAACCAAAATACCACCCCTGGAAGAATTACAAAAATTAGGGCCACTATCAAGGACTTGAATTATACAATCGTTGTGACTCCCAGCACAGCACTGATTGACTGGCCCCTTCAGTCAGTGCAAATGTTTGATGGGCCACAGAGAATAACAGACTATCAAAAACTTCAGTGCAAATTCCCATCCTAGCTACAGCTACAGATCAGGTATCTTTGCATTTACATGTCAGAGACAAGTGTAACTTTGTTATTTTGCCACAGGGCTATATCAACTCTAGCTTTCTTTTATAATATACAGAGAATCAATTTCTAATTAGCCAGTACTCAGAACAACTTAGTAAGACAAGTCTGTGCTCTAAAGTAGGAGATAAACTACAAAAGTTCATGAATTGGCTCTGTTGATGCATTTTCCAGGAGTCAAATAGCTTGAGTCACATCAGAAATATTCTTTCCTTTTTATTATTATTATTAGATGCCTGGTGCATGAAATCTGTGCATTCAGAGGGGGTGGGGGGGTGTCTCTCAGCCCAGTCTGTTCCCTCCTGCAGTCCAGGAGCCCTCAGAGGATGTCTGACTACAGCTTAGGCCCACTCCCTTGCAATCAGCTATCCTTAGTGCTGCTGCAGAACAGGAGAGGTTCCCACCACTGCTGTTGCGCTCTCCAACCATGAGCCTGGCTTCTGGCTGAGCAGTGTTCCTCCTGCGGGAAGGCACTGACCACCAGGGAACAGCTCCTGCATTGAGTGTCTGCACCATGGTGGGCAGTGTGTGTCATAACAACCGATCGATCTCTGACATCCCCCGAGGAGTTCAGGATTGCAAAAGAGGGTGCAAGCCAGAATGAGGGACCCCACTGGTGCACTATTGGGGCCAGAAAGGAAAGTGGGAGGTTGGCCAGCCAGGGTGGAAACAGGTGAGGGCTCTAGAGCATGTCTACCCCCTCTAGCTCTGTCTCAGTCAATCAGACCTCAGCAGCAAGTTAACCTCCTGGTTGAAGCATCTGCTCCCTGGTGGTCAGTGAGCATCATAGCAACTGGTCAATAGGTCGACTGTCAGCCCCCAGTTGGTCAGTGCACGTCATAGTGACTGGTCGACCAGTCAACTGTCTGACCTCTGGTAGTCAGTGCACATTAGCATATAATTAGCATATTATGTTTGATTGGTTGAATGGCTGACCAGATGATTGGACACTTAACATATTAGGCTTTTATTACATAGGATTATTATTATTTTATTGTTTAAAGTATAACAAATAGTGGTACATATGTCTCCTATTTTCCCCCCATACCTCCCCCTGTCCATCCCTACTCCCAGCACATTCCCTCACAATCCCCAGTGCCTGTGTCCATTGATTATGCTTATATGCATACAGACAAGTCCTTTGGTTGATCTCTTATCCCCCAATCTCCTCGGCCTTCCCACTGACATTTGACAGTCTGTTCAAAGCTTCTTTGTCTCGGTATCTATTTTTGTTCATCAGTTTATGATGTTCTTTATATTCAACAAATGAGTGAAAGCATATGATATTTATCTTTCTCTAACTGGCTTATTTCACTTAGCATAATGATCTCCAGGTCCATCATGCTGTTGCAAATGGTAAGAATTCCTTCTTTTTTACAGCAGTATAGTATTCCATTGTGTAGATATAGCAGTTTTCTAATCCACACATCTGTTGATGGGCACTTAGGCTGTTTCCAAATCTTAGCTATGGTAAATTGTGCTACTATGAATATAGAGGTGCAGATATCTTTTCTAATTGGTCTTTCTGGTTTCTTGGAATACATTTCTAGAAGTGGGATATCTCTTGAAATTATTGGGTCAAATGGAAGTTCCATTTTTAATTTTTGAGGAAACACCATACTGTTTTTTACAATGGCTACAACCAGTCTGCATTCCCACCAGCAGTGCACAGGGTTCCTTTTTCTCCACATCCTGTCCAGTACTTGTCCTTTGTTGATTTGTTGATGACAGCTATTCTGACAGGTGTGAGATACTACCATATTGTTGTTTTGATTTGCATCTCTCAGATGATCAGTGACTATGAGCATGTTTTCATACGTCTTCTAGTCTTCTGTACATCTTCTTCAAAAAGTGTCTATTTAGGTCCTTTGCCAGTTTTTTTGATTGGATTGTCTTTCTTTTGTTAAGCTGTATGATCCTATACATGCTGGAGATTAAATCCTTATCAGAGATAACATTGGAAAATATGTTCTCTCATGCAATGGGCTTTCTTATTGTTTTGTTGACAGTTTCTTTTGCTGTTCAGAAACTTTTTTATTTTGATGTAGTGCCATTTGTTTATTTTCTCCTTAGTCTCCATTGCTCTAGGAACTGTATCAATAAAGATATTGCTAGAACATATGTCTGATATTTTTCTGTCTATGGATTATTCTAAGATTTTTATGTTTTCCTTATTACATTTAAGTCCTTTAAGAATTTTCAGGGTGTTTTTTTTTGTGTGTGTGTGTATGGTGTAAGTTGATGATCTAGTTTCATTTTTTGCAAGTATCTGACCAATTTTCCTAGCACCATTTATTGAAGAGACTGTATTGACTCCATTGTACGTTCTTGCCTCTTTGGTCAAATATTAATTGAGCATAATGGCTTGGGTTGATTTCTGGGTTCTCTATTCTGTTCCACTGGCCTATAAGTCTGTTCTTGTGCCAGTACCGGGCTGTTTTGAGAACAGTGGCTTTGTAATATAGCTTGATATCTGGTATTGTGATCCCCCCAACTTTGGTCTTCTTTTTCAAGATTGCTGCAACTATTCAGGGTCTTTTTTAGTCCAGAAAAACTTTTAGAGTGTTTGTTCTAGGTCTTAGAAGTATGGCATTGGTATTTTAATGGAGATTGCATTGAATTTATAAATTCCTTTAGATAGTATGGATATTTTAATGATGTTGATTCTACCAATCCATGAACATGGTATATTATTCCATTTGTTTTCAGTGGCCTGTAATTTTCTGAGTATAGATCCTTTACCTTCTTGGTTAAATTTATTCCTAGGTATCTTAATTTTTTTGTTGGTGTTGTTGCAGTGGTAAATGGGACAATTTTTTAGTTTATTTTTCTATGAGTTCATTATTGGTATATAAAAAAAACAGATTTCTGGGTGATAATTTTTATATCCTGCTACATTGCCGAATTCATTCATTAATTCTAGTAGTTTCTTGATGGAGTGCTTAGGGTTTTCTATGTGCAATACCATGCTATCTATGAATAATGACAATTTTACTTCTTCTTTTCCAATTTTGGATGCCTTATATTGCTCCTCTTATAAGATCACTATGTCTAGCACTGCCAGTACTATATCAAACAGGAGTGGTGAAAATGTGCATCCCTGTCTTGTTTCCATTTCTAGGGGAAATGGTTTTAGTTTTTTTTTCCATTGAGTATGATGTTGGCTGTAGGTTTGTCATATATGGATATTATTGTGCTGAGGTATGATCCTTCTATTCCCACCTTGCTGAGAATTTTTTATCAAGAAAGGGTGTTGGATTTTGTCAGATGCTTTTTCTGCATCAATTGATATGATTATATGGTTTTATCTCTCAATTTGTTTATGTGATTTATCACATTTATTTATTTGCAGATATTTTACCATCCTTCCATCTCTGGAATAAATCACACTTGGTCATGGTACATGATCTTTCTAATGTAATGCTGGATCAGATTTGCTAGAATTTTGCTGAGAATTTTGGCGTCTATGTTCCAAAATTCTCAACAAAATAGGTATAAATAAGACTAACTTCAAAAGAATAAGCACACTGCTTTTGTGGAATATATATACTTTTCAAAATATATATCTATAGGCAAAAATATCTTATATTCGGGTGAGCTGCCTGCAAGCACCAAATTTGTTAGTTTCAAGTGTGTTCTAGAACAGGAAATTTTATTTCATCAGACTTAATTAGGTTGATGAAGTTATTGGGGCATAATGACTCAGTAGGGCAAATGGTTTAGGAGTTGTCTGTGACATACAGATGCCATATAAAGTTTCTGATAAACATAAGAAAGAAAATAAGTCAAATTCCAAGGTGTTTTTTTTTTAAATAAACCTATGTCCTCCCATTTTAGCAACTGTTGCACATCTGAAAAGCAGCTCGAGGCTTGTCATGGGGCCTTCATACAACTGAACATCAGATGATTACATGAACCAGATTTCCCATATGATGACAATCCAACATACCTTACCATGGGACATGCACAACAGCATTCCCTCCTAAATCAGAGGTGAGATGTATAAGACAGAGCTTCAGCAGCTCTTCAAGGCATGTGTGAACTTCATTGCAGGTAACTAAAATTCCAATGGCACCTGTTCCTACTGCTCCATTTCCTCTCTCATCCCACATCTGTGGACCCATGGAAAGCTCTCTATGACAAATTAATAAAAGAGGGAAAGACGTGGACCTTATTTCTGGATGATCTTCTTAGTGCACTAGAAACAGAAGTATACAACCCAGTCAGAAATAGGCCCGAAAAGCTGTGGAATGGCAAACATTCCATATGGAAGTGGCTTTCACACTGTGGGCAGAAAAAATGACCACGCACACATGAGTCTGCTGGAACAGAACTTAGAACAAAATTGGAAAGTCAATAACAAAGTGATGTGATAAGAGATAAGTGTTAAAAATTTCTGGAGTCGAGATTTATAATTTAAAAGATATTAGCTCCCAAGAAAAATAGAACCATTTCCTTAGTCTTAAAAAAAAATTTAAATGTTTCCAAAAATGTAGAGAAAATGAGAATGATTAAATTTAAGTAACTTCTTTTGAAAAATATATTGTCAATGATAATCAGGCTATGATCCAGCTAAATTTTCCAAAATAATGATTTTTCATGTTTCTTGTTTTGAAGACAGCTATTTTCGACATTTGCTTAAATTTACATCAGTGCAATAGTATAATTGGTTGCATTCTTGGTCATATAGAGTTATAATAATTTTTCCCCATTTTTTGGAATGCTAGAAAGCAGTCTTATATGTTAAGTACCTGAATAGGCTGTGTCTGGTTACCATATGGAGGAAGTAATTCATGATATGGGTAAACCCATCTTAACATTCTGAGATTGGCTACATAATGGATCCTGAAAACTGACTGCTTAGGGCCAGTTTCAGGATCACATCAAGGTCCTAGAAGCTCAGGATTATTTCAACAGGCCTGCAGTAATGACACCCATTACTTAAAGATTTAACCCAAGTTTTACCAAGGATTATGCCAACTTCAGTACATTTTAGCATTTATCCCCTATAATTAATTAATTCTATATAATAAAAGCCTAATATGCAAGTCAACCAAACAGCAGAACAAATGGTTGCTATGATGCACACTGACTACCAGGAGGCAGATGTTCAATGCAGGAGCTGCCCCAAGCCTGCAGGCCCAAGGTCAGCCAAGGCAAGTGCCAGTGGTGACCCTCCCAATTACCTCTCCAGTCGCCCCACAGAGGGAGGCAACCCATGACAGCAGAAGGAGGTGGTACCAACCAGCAAGGAGGCAGTTCGCCCCCCAATAGCCCCATTGGTCACCTCGAAGGTGGGTGCCAGCAGGGCCACCCCAATCTCCCTGATGGTCACCTCACAGATTGGCCCTGATAACAGGCTAGGCCTAGGAGCCCTACCCATGCATGAATTTTGTACATCCAGTCTCTAGTAATTTTTTAATTAAGTGGCTTAAATGGTTTCTCTGATTATGTTAATAAGATCTAACAATATTGATCTGAAATCTACATTTGTATACAAGGATAGATCAACCAAAGGACTTATATGTATGCATATAAGCATAACCAATAGAAAGAGATCCTGGGGGGGGGGGGGTGGGGGGGAGGATATGAGCAGGGGGAGAGGCAATGAGGGGATAAGAACACAAATGTAATGCCTTAATCAATAAAGAAAAATAATAAAAAAGAGATCATAGGTAAAAATATTTAAATAAATAAAGCAATGCTAGTTAAAAAAAATAAAATATATTATGTAAACAATGGAAAATCAAGACTACTTAATGGGGAATGTATATGTGTACTAGAGGCCAGCACATGATTGAAATTGCATGAGGAGGCACTCTACCTCCAGCCATGAGAGGAGGTACCCACGGGGGCCAGGATCTGTGCCTGACTCACAGCATCCCCTGATCCCCCTGCCTATGTCTAGTCTGGGGCTGCTGGAACCTCTGTGCCAAATCAGGCAGGCCCACTTGCCTTGTCTCAGTCTCTGCACTGGGCCTCAACTTCACCTGCAACCTCCTCCTATCTGGTCATGACAAATTATGGAGTCTCAGCCTAATTTGCATATTGCCTCTTTATATAAATAGATATACTAAAGACTCATTGCATGAATTCATGCACAGGTGGGGTCCCTCAGCCTGGCTGGTGATCAGGGCCAATCGGGGCCATCTCACCCAGTCCTAGTCAGGGACAAACGGGGCCAGTCAGCCAGGGAGCGGGACCACAGGAGGTTGGCTGTGGGAGTGCACTGGCTACCAGGGGTAGCTCCTGCATCTCAGCAACTGTTCAACCATTCCACCATAATAATCAGTTAGACTTCTATATATAGAGATATATCCATAAACAATTATTTAAGAATATCTTATCATCCCCCAAATAGTCACAGTAATCTTGAGAAAGAAGAACAAAGTTGGAAGAATCACAATACCAAATATCAAGTTAATTACAAAGCCTCTGCTCTCAAAACAGCCTGGTACTGGCACAGGAACAGACATATAGACCAATGGAAGAAAACAGAGAACCCAGAAATAAACCCAAGCCATTATTCTCAATTAATATTTGAAAAAGGAAGCAAGAGCATACATTGGAGAAGAGACAGCTTCTTCAATAAATGGTGTTGGGAAAATAGGACAGGTACATGCAAAAAGATGAAGCTAGACTACCAATTTACACCATACACAAGAATAAACTCAAAATGGATAAAATATTTAAATGCAAAAATGAAACCATAAAAATCCTAGAAGCAATCATAGGCACCAAAATCTCAGACATCTCTGGTAGCAATGTATTCACCAATAAATCTCCTAGGATAATAAAAACTAAGGAGAAAATAACCATATGGGAATATATCAAAATAAAAACTTCTGCACAGCAAAATAAACTATCAACAAAATAACAAAAAATCCCACTATATGGCAAAACATATTTGCCAATTATACATCCCATAAGGGGAACTCCTACAACTTAACAAAAGAAAGACAATCTAATCAATAAATGGGTATAGGCATTAAAAAGAAGGAATTCTTACCATTTGCAGCAACCTGGATGGAACTGGAGAGCCTTATGCTTAGTGAAATAAGCCAGTCAGTGAAGGAGAAGCACCACATGATCTCACTCATTTGTGGATAATAAAGAACATTGTAAACCGATGAACAAAAGGATAGATACAGTGCCAGTAAAGCATCAAACAGACTGTCAAATTATAGCAGGAAGATTAATGAGAGGTTGGGTAGATAAGAGATCAATCAAAGGACTTGTATGCATGCAGATAAGCATAACCAATGAACATAGACACTGGGGGGTTGGGGTATGCCTGGGAGGGAGCGGGGCAATGGGGAGATATGTATACATGTAACACAATAAATAAAATAAAATAAAATGGGAATAGGACCTAAATAGACACTCTCCAAGGTAGACATACAGAAAACCAAGAGACATATGAAAACAATTGCTCAAAGTAACTAATCATCCAAGAGATGCAAATCAAAATGACAATGAGATATCACTTCACACCTGTCAGAATGGCCATCATAAAAAAATCAACGAAGGACAAGTGCTGGTGAGGCTGTGGAGAAAAGAGAAACCTAGTACATTGCTGGTGGGAATGCAGATTGGTGCAGCCACTATGGAAAAAAGAATGGAGTTTCCTCAAAAAATTAAAAATGTAGCTGCCATTTGACCTAATGATCCCATTTCTTTGGAATGTACGTTAAGAAATGTAAAACACTCATCAGAAAAAAATACATGTACTCCTATGTTCATAGCAGTGCAATTTACAATAGCTAAGATTTGGAAACAGCTTAAGTGTTCATCAGCAGATCAATGGGAAAAAAAAACACACCCTGTGGAATAAAAAAGAAAGCAATAAAAAAGAATATAACAATAAAAAAGAAAGAACTAGCCGAGACCGGTTTGGCTCAGTGGATAGAGCGTCGGCCTGCAGACTGAAAGGTCCCAGGTTCAATTCCAGTTAAGGGCATGTACTTTGGTTGCGGGCACATCTCCAGTGTGGGGTGTGCAGGAGGCAGCTGATCGATGTCTCTCTCTCATCGATGTTTCTAACTCTCTATCCTTCTCCCTTCCTCTCTGTAAAACATCAATAAAATATATTTAAAAAATAAAAAAATGAACTCTTACTATTTGAAACATTAAGGATGGACATGGAGAGTATTATGCTAAGTGAAATAAGCTAGTTATAGAAAGATAAGTATCACATGATTTCACATGATTTCACATGATTTCACTCATATGTGGGATATAATGAATCAAATAAACTGATGAACAAAAATATACCCAGAGACACAGAAGCATGAACAGTCTGTTGAATCTCAGAGGGAAGGCAGGGGAGGGTGGATGGGAAGAGATCAAACAATGAACTTGCCTGCATATATGCATAACCTGTGAATACAGACAATGAGGTGGTGAGAGCTTTGGGGGAGAGACTGGAGTGGGTTGGAAGAGGTTATTGGAGGGAAAAAGAGCACCTATGTAATACTTTCAACAATAAAGATTTAAAAAAAAAATCTTTTTTTCTTATGAATCTAATAGAAAAGCCCCCTTTGTTTTTTAAAAATGCATAAGTTAAACATAAGAGGTAGCTGTCATTGCCCTTTTAACTTCACTTTCAATGTATTCTGAAAGAAGGAACAGAAGTCTATTCTTATTGTGGTTTATATGCCAAATTGGGATTCCTTCATTCATTTAAAAAATTATTTTACTTGAATTGTGCATATAGTATAGAATATGCAGTTGTGCAAGGCAGGAAGACAAGAGACTTCACAGAGCCTGATTCTGCCCTTGAACTTCCAACAACCTAGAATAGACTGATTGGATGCCTGCTGTGAGGTAAATCCCTAGACCCAAAGCAATTAAACCAATAACTTCCTCCAGCACATGCATTCACACACAGAACTTAGCTCTGCCAATTGTTATATCCTGGCTTTGGTCACCCTCAGCTAAGAACAGCAAAAGTGAAATGCTGAGAAACTACTTGAACCAGGTTTTCATACTTTCTTCACTTACTCAAGCGTGGAATTTTTAACTCTGCTTTATCCAGTGTTATACTTTAGAAAAATGTAACCACTGCTTCGTAATAATAAAAATAATCTTAAATAGTAAAGAAGTAATATGTAAACTGACCCTCATGCCCTCACAAGATGGCTGCCTATGAGCAGGCTGGCAGGGGGGTTAGTGAGGGATGACCAAATGACTGAACAAGGAGGCTATGTGGGGCAACCAGGCCACCGGGGGGAGGAGGGGAGTTAGGGGCAACTAGGCTGTCAGGGAAGGGGCAGTTGGGGGCAATTAGGCTAGCAGAGGGGGGACAGTGAGGGGTGACTAGGCAGCAGGGAGGGTGCTGTTGGGGGTGACCTGGCTGGCAAGTGGGGACAGTTAGGGGCAACTAGGCAGGCAGGCAGGTGAGTGATTAGGAGCCAGCAGTCCAGGATTGTGAGGGAGATGCCCAAATGCCAGTTTAGGCCTGATACCAAGGATTTGGCCTAAACCAGCAGTTAGACATCCCTTGAGGGGTCCCAGATCGGAGAGCGCACAGGCTGACCTGAGGGTCCCCTTTACCCCCATGCATGAATTTTGTGCACTGGGCTTCTAGTAATGATAATAATAACAATGATAATAATGACAGGAAGAAGAAGTAGGAAAATGAAGGACACTTATAAAAGTATTTAATAAATTTGCATTATAAAATAGTTCAGGACAGAGGAAATCAAGATGGTGGCATAGGTGAACACCTAAACTGCTGCCTCGCATAACAATTTCAAAACTATAGCTAAGCCGAGACCGGTTTGGCTCAGTGGATAGAGCCTCCGCCTGCGGACTGAAAGGTCCCAGGTTCGATTCCGGTCGGGGGCATGTACCTTGCTTGCGGGCACATCTCCAGTGTGGGGCGTGTAGGAGGCGGCTGATCGATGTCTCTCTCTCATCGATGTTTCTGACTTTCTATCCCTCTCCCTTCCTCTCTGTAGAAAATCAATAAGATATATATTTAAAAAAACTATAGCTAAAAGACAGAACAAACATCATCCAGAACCACAGGAAAGCTGGCTGAGTGGAAATTCTTCAACTAGGAAAGAGAGGGGCTCATGGAGACTCAGAGGAACTACAAAAAGCTGAGGTTACAGAGACACCCACGTGGAGAGGATTGGCCTTGGAGTGCCTGCCTGGCTTCCTCTAGCAGGAGGGAGATGAAGACTCCAGCTGCACTGCACTCTGCTTCCAACTGCACTGAGCCCCAGTTTTGGATGAGACCCTGGAGACCCAGAGTCACATGGGTCCCCAGAGTGCACGGAAACTCATAGAAGCCAAGAAAGGCAGAGGTCTAGAGGCACTCAAGCTTGAGTGCACATAGAGAGGGCTGCAGCGATTACCCAGGAACACTGAAACCCAGGGACCAAGTAGGGTAGGGCTGATGGGAAGTCAGGCTGTCTGCTCAGTCCTGAGACTCCACCCCATCCAAAATGAGCACAGAGGCTTTTGCAATTTTGAAAGTATTATATCATAAAGCTGACTCCAGCACAGAAGTTCTTTCAGTGTAGACACAGCTGATCCTCACAACCAATTGGCTTGGAGGTCAATCTGCCCCAGTGAGACCAGCAACAATTAAGACTTAACTATAACAAGGCTGTACACACAGTCCACAAAGGGGTATACCAAGAGAGTCCACCTCAGGTAACTGGGGAGGTGGAGCTACTGGACCATATAGGACACCTAGCACACAAAGCTACTCTATTAACTCAGAGAAGCAGTGAAATGTGGAGACAAAGAAACAGATCATGAAGGAAAGAAATGGAGGAAAACAAATGACTGGATATAGAGTTCAAAATCATGGTCAAAAGATTTTTCAAGAATTTCCTAGAAGAGATGGATAAATTTAGCAAGACCAAAGGGAGATGAAAAAGGACCAACTAGAGATTAAACATACACTGACTGAAATTAAAAAATATATATTATACAGAGATCTAACAGCTGACTAGAGGAAGGCAAGAATAAAATAAAAAAAATTGAAATATAAAGAAGAAGAAAACACTCAACTGGAAAAGCAAAAAGAAAAAAGAATCCAAAAATGTGAAGATAGTGTAAGGAGCCTCTGGGACAATTTCAAGAGTATCAACATCAGAATTATGGGGGTGCCAGAAGAAGAGAAAGAGCAAGATACTGCATATCTATTTGAAGAAATAATGACTGAAAATTTCCCTCTCCTGGTGAATGAAATAGACTTACAAATCCAGAAAGCACACAGAACTCCAAACAAAAGGAATCCAAAAAGGACCACACAAAGACACACCATAATTAAAATACCAAGAGCAAAAGACAAAGGGAGAATATTAAAATCAGCAAGAGAAAACAGTTAATTACCTATAAGGGAGCACCCATAAGATTGTCAGCTGATTTCTCAACCAAAACTATGCAGGCCAAATGGGAGTGGCAAGAAATATTCTAAGTGATAAATAGCAAGAACCTACCAAAATTACTCTACCTAACAAAGCTATCATTCAGAACTGAAGGGCAGATAAAGAGCTTCACAGATAAGAAAAAGCTAAAGGACTTCATCAACACCAAACCAGTATGATATGAAATGCTGAAAGGAACTCTTTAAGAAGAGAAAGAAGAAAAAGGTAAAGATAAAAATTAAGAACAACAAATACATATCTGTTAACAAGTGAATCTAATAATCAAGTGAATAAAAAATCTTATGAACAGAATAAGCTGGTGAATATAATAGAATCAGGGGCATAGAAAGGGAGTACACTGACAATTCTCCAGGGGACAGGGATGATGAGGGTGGGGGAAGAGATGGACAAAAATCACACACCTATGGATGAGGACAATGTCGGGTGGGAGGTCAGGGCAGAGCGTGGGGTGAAAGCCAGGTGAAGGGGAGCTATAGGGGGAAAAAAGAGGAACAATTGTAATAACCTGAACAATAAAGATTAAATTAAACAATATATAAATAAATTTTAAAAATAATAAAATAAATAAAAATAGTTCTGAATTTAATTAGCTTAAATTTAATGTATTCTGTGGTCAGAAATTTGGATGAATGTGTATCACTGGGAATATCTTCAGATTTCAATGTCATCTAAACACATACCTAAGGATTCTTCAGAGAATAGCACCAGGCACTACAAATTACCCATGGGAAATTATTTTTATTTAACACATTTTTATCATCAAAAAGGTAATTAATTAATTATGTTTTTAATCTTTATTGTTGAAAGTATTATAGATGTCTCTCTTTTTCCAACATTGACTCGTTGCAGCCTGCCCTCAGCCCCCACTGCAGGCCTTGTCTGTGTCCATGGGTTATTTATATATGCATACAAGTTCTTTGGTGGATCTCTTCATACCCAGCTGCCTTCCTTCTCTCCCTTCGAAGATTCCATAGTCTATTCCATGCTTCTATGTCTCTGGATCTATTTTGTTCATCAGTTTATTTGGTTCATTAGATTCCACATATGAGTGAGATCCTGTAATATTTGTCTTTCTCTGACTGGCTTATTTTGTTTAGCATATTACTCTCCAGCTAACCACCATGCTGTTTCAAAGGGTATGAGGTCCTTCTTTTTTTTTTACAGCTGGATAGTATTCCATGGTGTAAATGTACCACAGCTTTTTTATCCACTCATCTACTGATGAGCACTTGGGCTGTTCCCAGACCTTAGCTATTGTAAATTGTCCTGCTATGAACATAGGGGTGCATTTTTTTTCTTTTTTCTGATTACTGTTTCAGATTTCTTAGGGAATATTCCAAGAAGTGGGGTCACTGGATCAAACAGAAGTTTCATATTTCAATTTTTGAGGAAACTCCGTACTGTTTTCCACAATGACTGCACCAATCTGCATTCCCACTAGCAGTGTACTGGGGTTCCCTTTTATCCACATTCTCACCAGCCCTTGTCATTGGTTGATTTGTTGATCATAGCAATTCTGACAGGAGTGAGGTAAGACCTCATTGTTGTTTTAAAATTTGCATCTCTCTGAGGACCAGTGACTTTGAGCATTTTTTTTCATATGTCTCTTGACCACCTTCATGTCCACTTTGGAGAATTGTCTATTTGGGTCCTTTGCCCAGTTTTTGATTGGATTATTAGTCTTTCTTTTGTTACATTGTATGAGTTCCTTATATATTTTGGATGTGAACCCTTTATCAGACGTATCATTGCCAAATGTGTTATTTCATACAGTGGGGTCCCTTTCATTTTGTTGGTGGTTTCTTTTGCTCTGCAGAAGCTTTTTTATTTTGATGTAGTGTCATTTGTTTATTTTCTCTTTAGCTTCTATTGCCCTCAGAGATGTGTCTGCAAATAAATTGCTACCAGAGATGTCTGTTATTTTGGTGCCTATGGTTTCTTCTTGGACTTTTATGGTTTCATAACATACAATTAAGTATTTTATTCATTTTAAGTTTATTGCGTATGGTGTAAGTGGATAGACTAATTTCATTTTTTTTTGCACTTATCTGTCCAATTTTCCCAACACCATTTATTGGAGAGGTTGTCCTGACTACACTGTATGCTCATGACTCCTTTGTCAAATATTGAGTGTAATGGCTTGGATCAATTTCTTGGTTCTCTGTTCCATTTCTTTGGTATATATACCTGTTGTTGTGCCAGTACCAGGCTGTTTTAATATATATTGGCTTTGTAGTAAAACTTTATATCTGCTATTGTGATTCCTCCAACTTCGTTTTTCTTCCTCAGGATCACTGTGGCTATTTGAGGTCTTTTTTGGTTTCATATAAATTTTTGGAAAATTTGTTCTAGATCTGTGAAATAATGTCATTGGTATTTTAATTATTTTAATGGGGATTGCATTGAATTGCTTTGGGTAATATGGACATTTTAATGATGTTGATTGCCAGAAACCAAACATTGTTCTCACTAAATGGATGTGAACAGGAGACCAAAAGGCTGGTCAACTCTAATTGCTCTGAAAGGTCAGAGCTAATCACTCACTGCTTAGTTGAAACATTGTTAGCTGAAGCAGCCTCTACCTGTTTATTTCATGTTAATTTCTGTTTTGTTATTTCCTACCTAAAGGCTAGGGGTGTGTCTAAAAGCCTTAATAAAAGGGAGAAAAAGGCCAGAGAAAGTGGTAGTCCTTTTCAATAGAGGAAGGCTCCCTCCTGGTCCCCCAATATTGCCAAATTATTGTTTTCTAGTCTCTCATTTCATTTGTGTGCGGCCTCCTTCAGAACCCGAACCCTGAACCGTGAACCCTGAACCATGCTGGATGTGGAAAGAGGTGCCCACATCTGGCACCTGACTGTGGGTCGTCTGGAGGAGAAGGTATTATTTGCCTAAGAGCAAAGGAAGGAAAATTCACCAAGGAAAATGGTGAGGAAAAATTCACCTAGGAAAAGGTGAGGGGAATTCAACGTATGCAAAGCCCATGGATTAACTGCAGAGTCACAATCTGTAAGTAGGATGGGAATGTCTTTTGCAGCCAGGCTAATGGGGAAGAATTAGGTTACAAATATAAAGTAAACTTTATTATAGACATTTGTTTTGCATGCTTAAATAATGTGATTTCTTTTTCAAATTAAAATCTTAGTTTGCATTTGGAATATGAAATCTGTAATAAGTGAAACTCCACTTCTGAAACTGCCTCTGGTGTGGAGAAATTCTTAGGTGGCAGGAGAGAGCAAGGCTATCTGCTTTCCTGCAATGAGATTAGTTAAGGTTTCGTTTAAAAATTATAGAAGAACTCGCAGGGAAATGCAAATATTGGCCAAATTAGGTGCTAGTTATTACTTCAGAAAGAGAAAGAGAAAGAAAAAATTTAAGATGTCTTTATCTTTTAAGTATGAAAAGAAATTCGGCCAGATCTGTTACTGATGCTTTCCCCTGAAGTAAGCAGGATGTGGGGGAAGGGAGAGACATGGCAATCCAGTATGAAAGTCCACTCTCCCAGAATGCTAACAGTTATCAGCTGTACGGTAATATTACCTGGGGAACATGGGAAAGTATTTGGGACTTATTTTCCTGACCCTTCATGGGTAAGAACCCTTAGGTGTGCTGATTCCCCTGCCTCTTGTAGTCTCTAAGAAGGGCAAAATTAAATAACTAAATATTTCTTAAAATTCCAACATTAGAATTTAAAATGACAAAAAGCCATAGCCGCCTATATTCTTAAGCTAGAGGTGGGGCAACATTTGTGGCTTGTGAATCAGACATAAACATTTACTAAATTTCTTTTGCTTTTTAAATTAAGATACCTACTTTAATTAATAAATTAGCTTTTTAAATAAAAATAAAGGTTTTCAGCTAAATAAAGAGCCAATGTTTTTATAAGCAATTTGATTAAGTATTCTAATAAAGTAACTAAGTCCTTGTCTATACAAAAAGAAATTGATAGCCAGTTTGAAATTGAATTGCCATGGCCTAGAACAAAGAATATCCTTACATGATATTATTCTACAATGTCATTATAATTTTTTGACAAATATCTCAAACAAACTTATAATCTAATTCTCTGAGTATTTGTAGCAATTTAAAATAAATAACATAAAAGGAATTAAGGCAGTGAGTAGACACTTGAGCATTCTATATTGGCTTTT
Organism: Lasiurus borealis; assembly: GCA_004026805.1. Classification (NCBI taxonomy): domain Eukaryota; kingdom Metazoa; phylum Chordata; class Mammalia; order Chiroptera; family Vespertilionidae; genus Lasiurus; species Lasiurus borealis. The sequence goes on along the minus strand of PVJN01002982.1, from coordinate 72,392 downwards.
CTTGCTCTTTTTGCCAAGAGGGACCCTCCCACAGCTGTCACCTGAGCTTTCTGTTCATGCTGAGGTTGAAGCCTCATTTTGACTGGGACCATGAATCTGTCTCTCACCCAGTGGTGTGAGCTGGGCCTTCCTGGAGAAGAAACCTGCATTACCCAAGATATGTGATCAGTACTGGGACCCTGCCAGCAGGTGAGGGGATCTCAAGGCAAGCACTGAGCGTGGAGGCCACAGGGCATCAGCTACCAAGGAGACAGAACTGAACCTCACATCAACCTGCTTGGCCCTGGAAGATGGCTGGTTAGCCAGTAACGGGTAAAATTCCTCAGGGGAGGAAAAACCTAAGACAGGCACAGTCGCAGAGAGGTCATCAGGAGAAAACTTGGGGATCAGCAGAGGTGAGGCACAGATCCTCACCCCCCCAACATTGCAGGGGCTTGAACCTTCGCCCCTTCTGAGGGAGGTCTCCTGCTCCATGGCTGCTTCGCTTCTCACACCCAGCTCCCATTGGGACCCAGGTGACAAGACAGAGACTTGTCCCAGCTCCGTTCTGGACACAGATTACAGACAAAGATTTGGTGCAGCTCAGATTGGGACCCAGCAACAGACAGACTTGGCTGACAGCTGCCCTGTATTCTAAATCCAACTTGACACCAGGAATGCTCAGGGCCTACTCAAGAGTGCAAATAATCCTTTCCACTAATATTTACAGGATAAAACTAAGATCGTTGTTAGAATATAAATTTTCAAATTAATTTAATTGGCTAATTGAAATAAATGAATATTCAAGAAAATTTAATTGTACTGGAAAAAAAAATTGTTCCTAAAGTATTAACTAAAATTTCTATTGGTAGTTCATTCATTGCATGGTAAAATTATTTAACATGCAATAAACATAAAGAAGTCATATTTGCATTATAAAAATTTTCCAAAAGCCTCCTAATAATTAAATCAAAAAAAGGGGGGGATAGTACAGTAATATTATGTAAGGAAAAGTATACTGTAAGCAAATTACATCTAAAATTTTTGTTTTACTTAACAGCAAGATACCCATGAAAAACATACATAGTATTAAAATAAGCCAAAGGAAAATCATTTGGGCAAAAATAAAAAGGATCCAAAGTCAAATTTATAGAAAAAATTCCTTTACTAACTTTTGGTCAAGAATGTTTGTATATTTTCATAAAAACAGCTTAAAGACCATGTGAATTCCAACAACAGAGAATGCTCCAACTATGAAGACAAGAGGAGAAACAGTCCAGGGATGGGAGATGCTGACGACACCTTGCCATGCGAGCAGTCAGCAACTGTGCATCAATGCAGGTTGCCCAGCAACAAACCAGAGAGGGTCGGACCTGCATTGCCACCATTTGTCCACCATCCAGAACTGAAATATCATTGCTAACATGTACACTCAAAAAACTGTTGGACATTGAAACTGGGACTCAAAGGACTGTTGGTCCAAAAAGAAAGATACTATAAACTTATTCATTTACCTCAGCATAGCCATTGTTGCTTGTCTTATTTTTTGTTCTTAATATTTATTTCTAGTCTGCAGATGCAAGATTTTTTAGAGGAAAGAAAACGGGCGAGATGCCAGAAACCAAACATTGTTCTTACTAAATGGATGTGAACAGGAGACCAAAAGGCTGGTCAGCTGTAATTGCTCTGAAAGGTCAGAGCTAATCACTCACTGCTTAGTTGAAACATTGTTAGCTGAAACAGCCTCCACCTGTTTGTTTCATGTTACTTTCTGTTTTGTTATATCTTACCTAAAGGCTAGGGGTGTGTCCCAAAGCCTTAATAAAAGGGAGAAAAAGGCCAGAGCAAGTGGTAGTCCTTTCCACTAGAGGAAGGCTCCCACCTGGCCCCCCAATATCGACAAATTAATGTTTTCTAATCTCTCATTTTGTTTGCGTGCAGCCTCCTTCAGAACCTGAACCCTGAACCGGGAACTCTGAACCAAGCAGGACGTGGAAAGAGGTTCCCACAGTTGATTCTACCAGTCCATGAATATAGTATTTTCTTGCACTTGTTAATATCTCCCTTTAGGTCTTTTTCCAACATCCTGTAGTTTTGAGTTCAAGATTTTTACCACATTGGTTAAGTTTATTCCTAGTATCTTTTTTTAAAAAAATATAGATATTTTATTGATTTTTTTTATAGAGAGGAAGGGAGAGAGATAGAAAGTCAGAAACATCAATGAGAGAGAGACATCCATCAGCAGCCTCCTGCACACCCCACAGTGCAGATGTGCCCGCAAGCAAGGTACATGCCCCCAACCAAAATCTAACCTGGGACCTTTCAGTCCGCAAGCCAACGCTCTATCCACTGAACCAAACTGGTCTCAGCTATTCCTAGTATCTTAATTATTTTGTTGCAATGATAAATGGAAGTGTTTGCTTAGTTTAATTTTCTGAGGCTTCATTATTGGTGTATAAAGAAGCCATTTCTGGTGTTAATTTTGTATCCTGCTACATTACTAAATTCCTTTATTACGTCTAGTAGTTTTTTTGTGTGTAAAGTCTATTGGGTTTCTATGTACAATATCATGTCATATGCAAATAATGAGTTTCACTTTCTCTTTTCAAATGTGGATGCCTTTTATGTTTTCTCCTTATCTGATTGCTATGGCTAGCACTTCCAGCACTATCAATATATATAAAACCCTACTATCCAAATAGACCAAACAGCAGAACAATCAAACAACTGGTCACTATGACATGTGCAAACCACCAACAGACGCACACGAAACATGGTGGGCATCAGCAGCAGGCTGCAGAGTGTAGAACATGGCAGGCATTGGCTGCGGCAGGATGTTGGAACAGGTGAGTGGAGGTGCCAGACCAAGGCGGGTGTCAGTCAATGTCATTGGGGCAAACCTCTGGTGGTCACTGAAAATTCTTTGCTCCAGTCCTGCTGCCATACTGGAGCTGCTGCTCACACCCACTGCCAGCGCTCAGTGCTGGCACCATCAGTGGGTGCAAGTGGTGGCTTTGGCCTGGATCGCGCCTCAGAGCTTCTTCACCTCCTCATGCTTCTGAGAGACAATTGGGGCCGACAGCTGTTTCTTGCACCCACTGCTGGCAATGGATCCTCTCACACCCATTACTGGTGCCTGGTGCCAGTTCTGATTACTCGGTGCAGTTAGCAGGTGCAAGCTGGGCAGGTGCCATCAGTACATGGGAGCAGCAACAGCAGAAGTGGGGCTGCCATTAGACAGAAGACTGGAAGGCTCAGAGGGAGGGCCCAGGCCAAGGCATGGAAGATGGGCCAAGATCTGCCCTTGTGTCCACTGCAGTCTTGCAGCTCACAGTTCCTTCAAGGTGCACAAATTTGTGCACTGATCCTCTAGTGTTGCATAAAAGTGGTGAAAGTGGGCACCCTTTTCTTGTTCCTGTTCTTACAGGAAATGGTTTTAGGCTATACCCATGGAGTATGATGTTAGCTGTTGGCTTGTCATATGTGACCTTTATTACATTGAGTTATAAGCCTCTATTCCAATTTTGCTGAATGTTTTTATCAAAAATTGGTTTTGGATTTTGTTGAGTGCTTTTTCTGTGTCTATTGATATAATCATATAATTTTTGTCTTTCAATTTGTTTAAGTGGTATTAATTTCCAAATATCATATTGGCCTTGTATCACTGTAATGAATCCCACTTGGTCATGGTGTGTGATCTTTTTAATGCAGTGCTATATCTGATTGGCTAATATTTTGTTAAGGATTTTAGCTTCTATGTTCATCAGGGACATTGTCCTGTATATATATTTATTTTCTTTTTAGTGTCTTTATCTGGTTTTAGAATTAGGATAATGTTGGCCTCATAAAAAGAGGTTGGATGTGTTCCTTCCTCTTTCATTTATTTTAATGGTTCAAAGAGGATAGGTGTTAGTTCTTCTTTGAATGTTTGAATAAACTCCCCTGTGTCTAGAAAAGGGCTTTTGTTTGCTGGAGTTTTTTATTTTTTGTTTATTTGTTTTTATTTACTGCTTCTATTGAATTGTTATTGGCCTTTTCAGGCTTTCTGATTCTTCCTGATTCAATTTTGTAAGATTATATTTTTCTAGGAATTTGTCCCTTTCATCCACATTTTTCAGCTTGTAGGCATATAGTTGTTTATAGTATTTTCTTGCAATGCTTTTTATTTCTGTGGAGTCAATTGTTACCTCACCACTTTTATTTCTGATTTTATTTATTTGGGTACTCTTTCTTTTTTGGTGGCTAAAGGTTAATTTCTGCTCTGATTGTTATTATTTTCTTCTTCTACTTCCTCTGGGCATTTCTTATTCTTCTTGTAATTATAAAATTATAGGGTTAGATATTTTATTTTTTAATTTTTCTTGTTTTTTTTGTTTGTTTGTTTGTTTTTGAGAGAGGCTTATAGTGCAATGAACTCCTCAGGACTGCTTTTGTTGTGCCCAGAGATTTTAGCTCGTTGTGTGTTCATTTTTATTTATTTCCAGGAAATTTTTGAATTCATTGTTTAATAACATACTATTTAGCCTCCATGTGTTTGAATATTCGTGAGTGTTTTTATTGCAGTTGATTTATAATTTATTCCACTATGATCTGAGAAGATGCTTGCTATGATTTTAATCTTCTTTAACCTATATAGATGTGTTTTATGTTCTAAAATATGGCCCATCTTTGAAATGACCCAGGTGCACTTGAGAAGAATGTGTATTCTGTAGCTTTAAGGTGAAATGTTCTATACACCTTAATTAAATCCATCTGATCCAGTGTTTCATTTAGAGTCTCTGTCTCCTTATTGATCTTATTGCCTGAAAGATATATCCAGTAAAGTCAGCAGGGTGTTAAAGTTCCCTACTATGACTGTATTGCTGTCTATCTTATTCTTAAAGTACTCCTGAAGTTGTTCTTTACTTTGTTTTGTTTTTAATATACTAGAGGATCAATGCACAAATTCATGCACCTTCAAAGGAACTGTGGGCTGCCAGGCTGTGGTGGGCAAAGGGGTGGGTCTCGGTCCATCCTCCATGCCCCCATCTGGCCTCTCCCACCATGACCTCTGTCCCTCTCTGCCAGATCCCCTCTCCCACTGCTGCCGCTCCAATTAGTTGCCAATGCCGGCCCCACTCACACCCTCTGAGAGCCATCGGGGCTAGGCTGGCAGTGGGTGCAAGCAAGGCCGTCACCCTCAGCATATGTGAGGGGAGGCCACTGGTCCCGATCAACACTTGTGATCAGCACAGGAGCAAAGAATTTTCAGTAACCACCAGAGGCTCACCCCAATGACAGTGACCATTGCCCCACCTTGGTCTGGCACCCCACTCACCTGCTCCACCATCCTGCCATAGCCGACACCTACCATATTCCACGCTCTACCACCTGCTGCCAACACCTGCCATGTTCTGTGTGCACTCCCTGGTGGTCAGCGGAGGTCATAATGACTGGTTATTTGGTTGTTCGGTTTTCTACTGTACAGTCTATTTGCATATTAGGTTTTTATATAGAGAGATAGTTAGGTGCTTCTTTATTGGGGGCAGATATGTTTACTAGGGTTATATCCTCTTGTTGAATCAATGTCTTTAATATTATGTAGTGACCTTTTTTGTCTCTTGAGATGGCCTTCATTTTTGATGGTCTATTTTGTCATATATGAGTATTGTCAGCCCAGCATGTTTTTGTTTCCATTTGCATGAAAATTTTTTCTATTCCTATTCTGTCATCCTGTGTGAGTCTTTTGCTCTGAGGTGGGTCTCTTATAGAAAGCATATATTTGGTTTACATTTTTGTATCCATTCAGCTACCCCATTTCTTCTGATTGGAACATTTAACCCATTTACATTTAAGATTATTATTGCTAGGTACTTTTTTATTGCTATTTTAATTCTTTATGCCTATGTTTCTCTCTATTTATTCTTCTCATTACAATAGTCCTTTGGTATCTCTTGCAGTGCTGGTATGGTGATCATAAACTCCTTTAACCTTATTTTTTTCTGCAAAGCTATTTTGTTCACTGTGGTGAGCATATGGAGATAACAATACCTCAGACAATTTCATTTCCATGTGTGCAAATAAAATGTTATAAATATTTAAATACTAACATCTTATTGGTTTGTAAGATGCAGAGAATAAACTATTAAAATACAATTGAACTATTGAAATTGTTAGCCAGAATTTCTCATGTATTTCTTTCTGCCCAAGATAATATATCTCTCAAATGTAATATTCTTTATAATATATGTCTAAATTGCACAGGCAATTATATATCAATATAATATATTAAACTCCTAACAGTTGTTAAAATTTTTTAAACAACTATTAGCAGTTTAATATCTAGAAAATTTTTACTTTAGAAAATTCATTTTCATTTGTAATGCTAATAGCTAGACATCCATGAAAAACACACATGGTGGCAAAATAAGCCAAAGGGAAATCATTTGGGCAAAAATAAAAAGGAGCCCAAGTCAATTTTATAGAAATTATTACTTTTTGGTCTAGAATATTTTATACACTTTCAGAAAACAACTCCAAGACCAAGTGGACTCTTGCAACAGAGAGGAACTGACAGGTCTGCTCCAACCACGAAGACAAGAGGAGAAACAGTCCAGAGATGAAAGAGGCTGACGATGCCTTGTGATGTAAGCAGTCAGCAGCTATGTGTCCCTACAGGATTCCTAGGACCAAACCAGAGAGGGTTGGATCTGTATTGCCACTATTTATCCACCATCCAGATACCATTGCTGCCATGTACACATAAAGAACTGTTTGACATTGAAACTGGGACTCAAACATTTTTTGTTCTTATATGTTTATTTCTGGTCTGCAGAGGCAAGATGTTTTTAAAGAAAAGAATCAGGGGGAAAGAAAAAACAGATACAGAGGCAAAGAAGCATTGAACAGACTGTCATACTAGAGTAGGAAGGCAGGAGAGGTTAGGGGAGGGGGCTGTAAAAGATCAACCAAAGAACTTGTATGCATGTTTATAAGCATAACCAATAGATACAAGACACTGGGGAGGGGGTGCAGGCAGGTGAAGGCATGTACTGGGGGATAGGGAACGCCAGGGGAGGTTAATGCGGGAGGGGGAGGAGAAATATGTACTATTTGTAATACTTTAAGCAATAAAAAAATAAAATAATAAATAAATAAATAAATAAATAAATAAATAATAAATAAATAAATAAGGCAACAACCAAAAAATGTTTTTTAATCTCCCAATATCTGACTATGGATCTCTATATGTCTCTAATAATGTATCATAATATATTACTATGAATCTTTAAGTTTGTGAAAACAGAACTGGGCCACCTTTGAAGCTGTCACCTATTTTTAGATACTTAGTAAAAATAGTCAGCTGTGATTTTGGTTGCTACGAAAGTAGACATAACACCTTTTCTTTCTTCTCTTACATTCTTCTGTATAGCTGTGTGTTCAACAGATATAAAGTTATGTCCCAAAATTATTTGTAATATAACTATAATCTTTCATAAAACATCTTTATTATGTTCTAGTGTTATACATATTTGGAAGAATTGGATATTGAGGGGAAAAAAGATTTATTCACTTAACTATAATACTTTTTTTTTCTTATGGAACTTCCACAGAGATGATAAGAAATACTTAGCAATAATATAAAGGCCCCATTACTGATGAAAGTACTTAGAAAAATATTTTAAAGGTTGTAGAAGAAAAATAAAGGATATGCTTTTGCCTGGCTACAGTGGCTCAGTTGGTTGAGCATCATCCTATATCCTGAAAATTTGTTGGTTTGGTTCCCAGTCAGGGCATATACCTTGGTTACAGGTTCTATCCCAGATTAGGGCACACACAGAAGGCAACTGATCAATGTTTATCTGTCTCCCTTCTTCTCTCTAAACATGTCCTTGGATGAGGATAAAAAAAAAAAAGAAAGAAAGAAAGAAAGGAAGAAAGAAAGAAAGAAAGAAAGAAAGAAAGAAAGAAAGAAAATGCTTTCATGGTCTGATGCTTCTGGCTTGACAAACTTAAGGAAAAATATATAAACGTTTTTTAGTAAAAAAAAAATAAAACTCAGGACATTTTAAATAAAAAGTTTTTAAATCCCTTTTATTAATTAAAATATAAATGTATACTTAAAGGTATAAGAGTATGAAGGGGAACAGAAAGAAGTAAGATAAAAATATTAATAAGGCTAATATATGTAAAACAAATCCTCCTATATAATAAAGAGGTAATATGCAAATTGACCATCACTCCAACACACAAGATAGCGCCCCCATGTGGACACAAGATGGCCACCACAAGATGGCCAGCAGGGGAGGGCAGTTGGGAAGGACCAGGCCTTCAAGGGAGGACTGTTGGGGGCAACTAGGCCTGCAAGGGAAGACATTTGGGGGGGGGGACCTAGGCCTGCAGGGTAGGGGAGTTTGGGGGGAATGGGACCAGGACTGCAGGGCAGGACAGTTAGGGGCAATTGGGCCAGCAGGGGCATCAATCAGGCTGGCAGGGGAATGGTTAGGCATCAATCAGGCTTGCAAGGGAATGGTTAGGTGATGATCAGGCTGGCAATCAAAAGTGGTTGGGGCAATCAGGCAGGCAGGCAGGTGAATGGTTGGGAGGCAGCAATCCTGGATTGTGAGAGTGATCCCAGATTCAAGGAGGTGCAGGCTGGGCTGAGAAACATACATCTCCCCATGCATTAATTTAATTTACAGGGCCTCTAGTGTCAGATATAAAGTCTCATGATATTAAGTTTCTTGGTATATTAATAAAATCAATTTAAATAGGGTTTTCTAATCCTCCTTCCCCAAAAGTTCTGAGTCTTTAGTTGCCTTGCCCTTAGTTGATGCCATTAACCATTTACTATTAATGCAGGGCATAGTAGCATAGAAGCACTGAGCAATTTCCTGGTGAAATCCCTGGACTCAAGCATTCTCCTTTCTGCTCCCATTGTAGGACATCAACCTAACAACACTTCATGGCATAAAATACTTTGATAGTACAGGAGCTCTTGGTTTGGCTTTCTGGTTCACTGTCATGAGGAGCTCAAAGCAGTTTGATGTTATGTAAGTGTCCAATGCAGTAAAATTCTTTATCCCTTGGCCAACTACAATGTTGCTTCCCTGAATATCAGGATCCACAAAAGAACCTAAATTTTCAGACAGTAGAAGAATGTTGATAGGAACCATTCCTTTTTTAGTAGTTAGTGCTTGGTTCTGCATATTTGAGATTTGAGAGGCACCCCAATAAAAAACAATTATTTCAATATAATTAGATAGATGATAGAGAGATTAAAGGTATACATGTAAATGTAGATATAGAAATAGATGATATAGATTAGATAGATATAGGTATAGAGATAGAGATAGAGATAGAGATAGAGATAGAGATAGAGATAGAGATCCTCCTAGATATCATTGTCCTATGCCTAAAAGGTATTGTCTCTAAATTAGTGCCTTAGCTAAGCCTTTAGTAATTCATCCTATCATTCTAATAGGTCATTGTATAAGACCAATAGATTCTGCAATTATGTTTTTGATTTTTATATGTCCTTTGCTATCAAATGGGCTTCTGGATCTGAGGCAACATCCTATGAAATGGATGTTTGGCTCAGTGGATAGGGTGTCAGTCTGCTAACTGAAGTGTCCTAGGTTCGATTCCATCGATATTTCTTACTCTGTATCCCTCTCTCTTCCTCTCTGTAAAAAATCAATAAAATATATTTTAAAAAAATAATGTGTTTATAAAACAGACATTCTAAAATCACGTAGATGGTTGGCCATCTACTGTGAATAAATAACCAGCCCCTATTTGAATAAATATTTATTGTAATAAGAAAAAAAAGTGGTGCCTCATTTAGGAGGAAGGAGTATAATGTATACTCTGTGATCAGTAACTATTTGGTCTTCTCAAAGGATGAAGCCATATGAAGAGCTGAGCATCAATTTCTGTGGCTGACAGATTAGACATCCAGAAAGAAGTAGTAGCTATTAAACTCTGATTAAAAAGGAATTCTGCTACTAAGTTCATGCAGAGCCTCCACCTCTGCCACCATGGTTTCTCTATGTATATACTGTACCATCTTGTGCTGGCATTCTATGAATTTGTTCTGAGAGATTTACCCTGCTTTCAGTTAGTTTTTAGGAATGCCTTATGAGGCTAGAAGTTGTAATTGCAGTACAAGAGTAGAAAATAACATGAGATCATGGGATTCTGGACCACTATTCATTTAATATTTTGTACCTTTTGGAACTAACCTGGCCCAATCTCAAGTGTACAATTTCTACAGAAAGGATTTGTGTACTCATACCTAAACTTATGATCCAATGGTCCTGATGGTATCTAGGTTATTTGAAGCAGCAGTCATTAAGCTATTACCTGCTTAGATTAAAGTGACCTACCTGATCCATCTAGTCTTTGCATATCCTAAAAAGTTACTCCAAATAGGAAAATGATGAAGACCATACCACATATGACTTCATCAAATTATTGATGTTATGGATTCTGAAATTTATTTTGTATACTATAAGAGATAGAAATCCAAGTCAATGTTCTTCTGATTGTCTTCAGATAAACTATCATTTCTCACTGTATTAATTTACATATCATCTTAGATATAAATAAATTATCAAGTAAACTGGAATCTATTTATGAATCATCTTTCACTGACCTATTATTCTTTTACTAATACCATAGAGATTCAATTTTAGTAATTTTATGAAATATGGTATGTCCAAACTCATTATTTGTATTGATAATGAAATGTATAGTATAGAGTTTTGCAGAACATTTTGAGGTTATTTTATCTGATCTATATCTCTCCAAACAATGCTTGAATTCTAAAATATAAGAAACGTAATTTTTATATGATGTTAAGGCTTCTCATCTAGTAACATAGTTGTATTTCCTTTTGTTTCATCTTATTTTGGATTTGGCTCAGTGGATTAAAGTTAAAATGTTTTCCTTGAGTTTCACAATTTTCTTGGTAAAGTAAGGTATTCATGTGAAAGAAATGTGTCTACAATTTCCACTATTAGATCTTTATTTCCAGAATCAAAGAAATATATTGCTATATTAAAAAACTAAACTACCACATTTTCTTAGTTTTTAATAGCTTAATAGCTTCATTGAAGGATAATTAAAGTGTAATTAATGGCACATACTTAGACATTTAGTGAGATTTGGCATATATATGTACCTGTGAAACAATCAATATTTTGAACATATTGATTGTAATTTCAAAAATTTTCTTATAACTTTTATAACCCCTCTTTCCTATCCCATTCACCCTCACCCAATTTCCCAACCAAACCCCACTTCCAGGCAACTATAATTCTTTCTGTCACTAACGACTAGTTTGCATCTTCTAGAATATTATATTAGTGGAATCATACAATACATACTTCATTTGGCCTGGGTTTTTACACTCAGAATAATTATTTTTCAGAACCATTCTTTTTGCAGTAACTCATTCCTTCTAATTGCAGAATGTTACTTCATTATGTGGATTCCTTCTGATTGCAGAATGGTATTTTATTATATTGTATTACAATTCATTTAGTCTCTCACTTGTTGATGAACATTTGGTTTGTTTCTAATTTTTTAATATTACAAATAAAGTTGCTACAAACATCTTTGTTGAAGTCAAGGTGTGGATGTATGCTTTCATTTCTCTCAGTGTATGGAATGTAAAGTAGAATGTCTAGATAACATGGTAGGTGAAAGTTAAATTTTTAAAGAAACTGTCAACCTTTTTCTAAAATTGTTACACAATTTTGCATTGCTGCAAGCATATATGTGACCTGCAATTTATCCACATCCTCAGCAACATTTTGTATGATCAGTCCTTTTAGGAGTTATTTTTTTTTAATCTTCACCCCAGTATATATATTTTATTAATATTTTTATAGAGAAGGGGAGGAAGAGAGAGAGAAAAAAACAACAACATCAATCATTTGTCTCCTGTACATGTCTGACCCAGTGTCAAATCCACAACCTAGTATGAGTTCTGACTGAGAATCGAACTCACAATCTTTTGGTGTATGGGATAATGCCCAACCAACTGTGCCACTAAGCTTGGACAATTCTTTCAGTTTTAGACTTTTCTCATCTGTATATATATAGTCACATCATGTTATAATTTTAATTTGCATTTCTCTAATACAGTTTAGCATCATTTCATGTGCTTATTTGACATCATACGTCTTTTTTTTGCAAGTACCTGTTGAGATCTTTTGCCATCGTTAAATTGGATTTTTGTTATCTTTATTATTCAGTTTTGAAAGTTCCTCGTGTATTCTAAACTTCATTTCTTTATTAGATACACTACAGGCCCAGTGCACAAAATTCATGCACAAGGATGGGGGAGTTCCCTCAGCCCAGCCTGCACCGTCTCCAATCTGGGACCCCTTGAAGGATATCCTACTGCTGGTTTACAGGAATGGGGCCTAAACTGGCAATCTGACATCCCTCTAGCAATCTGGGATTGTTGGCTCCTAACTGCTCACCTGCCTGCCTGCCTGCCTGATTGCCCCTAACCATTCTGCCTGCTGGCCTGCTTGCCCCTAACTATTCCCCTGCCTCCAGCCTTCTTGCCCCCAAATGCCCCCCTGCCAACCTGATCACCCCCAACTTCTCTCTGTGCCAGTGCACTCACCCACAACTGCCTCCCCTGCTGGCCTTCTCACCACCAGCTGCTCCTCCCACTGACCTTCTTGCTCCCACCTCCCCTTCCCACTGGTCTTCTCGCCCCCAACTTTTCCCCTGTTGGCCTGCTCACTCCAAATAGTCCTCCCTGCCCCCGCTGTCCTGAGCACCTCCAACTGACCTCCCACTGACAGCCTGTTTTCCCCCAACTGCCCTCCTACTGTTCTGCTTACTCCAACAGTCCCATCTCCCACTAGCCTGATTACCCAGAACTGCCCTCCCCTCTTGGACTCTAACCAGCTCTGCCTTGGCCCCACCACCATGGCTTTGTCTAAAAGAACATCCAGAAGGTCTCCTGAAAGGTTTCCCAGTCTAATTAGCACATTATTCTTTTATTAGTATAGATGCCTGATGCATGGGTGGGGGCCAGCTGGTTTGCCCAGAAGGGTGTCCTGGACAGGGTAGGAGTTTCCTTGGGGCATAGGGTAGCCTGGGCAAGGGGCCTATGGTGGTTTGCAGGCCGGCCATGGCCACATGGGGTGAGGGTCCCTGCTGGGGGCAGAAAAGTGGCCTGCCTGGATAAGGGGCTGATAGCTGTTTAAAGGCTAGCTACAACTCCTTCAGGGTGGAGGTGTCCCACTGGAGTGCCTGGCCAACTTGGGTGAGGAGCTGAGGGCTATTTTCAGAGAATGGCATGGTGGCAGGGTCCCCACGGGAGTGTGTGGCCAGCCTGAGTGAAGTGCTGATGGCTGTTTGCAGGCTGACCAAACCCCCCAATGGGACCTTCACCCCATGGGAGTATGGCCAGCCTGGGTGAGGAACTGAGGGCTGTTTTCAGAGTGGCTACACCCCACGGCGATCCAGGATCCCAACTCCTCCTTTATTTTTATTTTTTTTTATTTTCAGTGCCTGCTTAAGTGGAGGCCAGGCCTGGCTGGAAGCAAGTATCTAGTACTTTATCTTCTATAATTGAAACTTTGTAATCTTGAGTGGAGGCCAGGATCACCCAGGGTGGGTGAAAAGTTTGGCTTCCTTCATTACCAGGGGCAACCTAAGCCTCCTGCTCACTCCAACTCCATGGCCACTGCCATATTTGTTGGGTTAATTTGCATAAGCACTCCTGATTGGCTGGTGGTATAGCAGAGTGATGGTTAATTTGCAAGTTTCTCTTTTATTAGTGTAGATAATTTGCAAATTTTTTCTCCTAGTCATTGGCTTGTTTGTCCATTCTTTTAACAGTATCTTTCAAAGAACAGAAAATGTTACATTTTATAAAAGTCTGTCAACTTATTCTTTCATGGGTCATGTTTTTAGCATAACAACACAGGGTTACAAAGCCCTTTCTCATAAGTTTTTATCCATAAGTTTTGCAGTTTTAGGTTTTCCACTTAGGTTGATGATCCATGTGGTAAAAGATGGCCAGCAAGGGAGGGCAGTTGGGAGGGACCAGGCCTGCAAGGGAAAGCTCTTGGGGGTGATCAAGCCTGCAGGGGAGGGCAGTTAGGGGTAAACAGTCTGGCAAGGGAGCAGTTAGGCATCAATCAGGCTGGCAGGGGGGTGTTCAGGAGGTAATTAGGCTGGCAAGCAGAAGCAGTTAGGTAGGGGCAATCAGGAAGGCAGGCAAGCAGTTGGGATTAATAACATAGCAGAAACATAAATCTATCTTATGAATATAATTGCAAAGAAATGTCAGGCATAACAAATATAATCTAACTAGTGGCTCAGCCATCTTGTGTCCACATGGGGGGATATCTTTTACCACATAGAGGCAGCCATCTTGTGTGTTGAAGTTATAGTCAATCTGCATATTACTCTTATATTAGATAGGATGTTGCATCCTACAAACTTGCTAAATTCATTTATTATCTCTAATAGTTTTTTTGTTAATTCCATCACATTTTCAGATTATCACTTGCAAATAATAAAAATATTACTACTTTTCAAATTTGGAAGACTTTATTATTGTTTTTACCTTATTGGTCTGGCTAAGTTCTTTCTCTTTGCAGCTTTCTAATTTCTAGCATTCTGTTCTGTAAATTCTAAGTATTCATCATGCCCATCTCCCTAAATATGTTGTAAACTCAGGAAGACCACCAAGCTTTGCCTGTGTTCCCTTTGCCTGTTCCAAGTCCTGGGATCTCTCTCTGAGAAGCAATCTGGTAGAAATGTAGGACTCATATTGTTTGTTTCTCATCTCACAGGGATCACAGTCTTGAAAACTATGTATTTTGTTCACTTTTTATTGCTTTAGGTAGGAGGGCAAATAAATCTCTAATAATCCACCTTGGCCAGAAGTGAAAATTCTCTTGTATTAATTTTTGTACATTTGCTAATATAGATATAATTGATATCTCATTTTCTGACACTGCTACTAATTATTTCATTTTCATTTATAAAATTTACTAAAATTGACTTAAAATTTTGAAATATAACAATGATAGTGACTTTCCTATTGCTCATAATTTTAACAAGTTATTTGAAGTGTTATAGAGTTGGGGTAGTCTACATTATATCTAATAGTATCTTCTAATATTTTAGAGTTTTTACTAGGGATGATTGCTAAATTTGACAAATACTGTTCAGCATATATTTATATAATATTTTTTAATTGGTGATGTATAGTTTATTCTGATAGATTTGTTATTTTTTAATCAGTTTTTATTTCTGAGAACTATAGATCCATGATTTTTTACAGCATTATCCTATATAATAAAAGCCTAAAATGCTAAGTGTCTAATCTTCTGGTTATCCGTTCAACCAATCAAAGCTTAGTATGCTAATGATATGCTAAGGTCACTCAACTGCTTGGTATGATGTGCACTGACCACCAGAGGGCAGACAGTCAACCAGTTGACCGGTCACTATGAACATGCACTGAACACCAGGGGACAGATGCTTCAACAGGTAGATTAGCTTGCTGCTGGGGTCTGGCCAATCACGAATGAGTGAGATGGGCCAGACACACCCTAGAGTGTTACCATGGTCCCTCTACAACTGGCCAACCTCCCACGTCCCTCCCTGGCCCTGATCACACAACGGTGGTGTCCCTCAGCCTGGCCTGAGCCCTCTCACAATCCAGTACTCCTCAGGGGATGTTGGAGAGCTGGTTTGGGCCCGATCGCACAGATCAAGCCAAGAGACCCCACTGGTACACAAATTCATGTGCCGAGCCACTAGATTGTATTTGTTATGCCTGACATATCTTTGCAATTATATTCATAAGATAGATTTATGTTTATGCTATGTTATTAATCCTTAATATTAAAACTTGGCTATTTAATACAATTTCCTATCTTTTCCCAAGTTTCAGAAAATCTCTCTCTATATATATATAAAAGCTTAAGTGATCTTTACGGCAGTATGACTGGAATGACTGATCACTATGACATGCACTGACAACCAGGGAGCAGACACACAATGCAGGAACTGCCCCTCGTGGTCAGTGTGCTACCACAGCAACCTCCCCCTGCTGGACAACCTCCCCTGGGTGGGTGATGGTGGATGTGGCCCCTTTCCCAGGAGGACCTTGGGGCCAGTGGTTAACCTCCTATGCCCTCCTCCCCCAAGCCAGAAGGCTCCAATCAGCCCAACACCCACCCACTGTGGTGGTGGCGAAGCAGTGAGACAAGCAGGAAGGGGGAGGTGTGAACTGCACAGTGGCAGGGCACTGAAGGGGGCGTCAGCATTTGTTCCTTCCACCCAGGAGAGCCAAGGGTTGGCTCCATTCTTGGGGCCTGCAGCCAACCTCTTATGGCCCCTCTCCCAGCCAGCAGACCTCATCCCTTCCTCCAACCAGTAGGCCCCACTGGCAGGGCAGCAGTAAGGAAAGGAGGAGGGAAGGAGGGAGAGAACAGCATGGTGGCAGGGCACTGAGAGTGGCATCGACGTCTGGTATTCATTCCTTCCATGCCCAGCCCAGCAACCATTGCCTCCTCTCTCGACCCCACTGGGTCTTTTGAGCCCTGATTGGCCTAGCCCCAAACAGCCCTGTCCACAGGTCAGGCCTAGGGACCCCACACATGCACAAATTTTGTGCACTAGGCCTCTAGTTTTATAAAATAAATATATAAGATTGATCTGATCTTTTAAAGCCATGTGGAATTTAGCTATTAACTAATTCCTAATCGGAGCATTTCTTTATTAATGCTACATTTTAGAGTTCTCTTTTGAGCTTTTCTTTGTTGATTTATCAAGTCATGTTTTCCCTCCTATCTCAGAATAACAGATTTATATTTGGATTAAAAACCCTTCAACTGTTTCCTTAATTTTTATTCATTATTCTGACTATATATAATACTCATAAATATAACATGTATATTTGATTCATTTTCTGTTTTAATTCCACTACTTTATATTGTTGGTTTCCCCTTGTTCCCCATAATTCAGCATACCGAGATATCTGCTTTATTGCCTTATTCTTTCTGATGTTTTATCTTTCAGTGACTTCAGGTTTTATCTTTATTAATTCCCAGAACCTGTATTTTATGGCTTATTGTTGCTTTTCTTTCTAATTATTAATGTTAAAAATGTTTTACTCATTTATTTTCAAACATTTTAATACAAAATATGTATATGCTAAAAACTTCACATATTAAATGTATACTATTTGATAAATTTAGACATAGCATGCAATATTGAACTTTTTATTCTAATGTAAAAATCTCAATAATTTTTACTCATCAGAACCATCTCTTTCAGATTTTGATCAAGTATCTGAGAATGATAGCTCTTTCAGTGACCATTCTTTATTTTAATTTATTTTAATTTTAGTTTTATAGTGATATAGTTGAAGTTAGGTGAAATTTGTTAAATCTCTTCAATAGGAGCAATTCTAGTTTTTTAGCTTCCCTTAAGTTAATAGCTTCCCACAAATAATTAGAAAATTTTCTTTGCCTGATTATTGGGAGATAAAGCTCTATAAACATCCCACATATTTGCATAGTCTAGTTCCTCTGAGTGAATTTACAGCCAAGTTAAGGAATGTTTATATAAGAAGATATTCTAATCTAATGCAGTAAAGTTAGAGATTTTCAAATTAACGATAATGTCTCTCTCTGTGTATGTCCTGAAGAGGATAGACAACTGTTCAGTAGCACTGTGTGAAATTAGAGCACTCTCAATTTAGATCCCTCTGTAATGTGTTCATATGCATGTGTGATAAATATAGAAATATATAGTAAAAAAAATATTAGTACATACAGGGGAGCATAGTTACAATAAAAGGGTACCTTCATGTGCTGCTGGTAGGAATGCAGATTGGTGCAGCCACTGTGGAAAACAGTACGTAGTTACCTCAAAAAATAAAAAATGGAACTGCCTTATGACCCAGCAATTTCACTTCTGGGAATTTACCTGAAGAAACCCAATACACTGCATTCATTGCAGTGTTACTTAGAATAGCCAAGATTTGGAAGCAACCCAAGTGTCCATCAGTGGGTAAAAGTTATGATATATTTACATAATGGAATACTACTACTCCAGTATAAAAAAGAAGAAAATCTTTTCCTTTGCCACACATAGATGGAACTGGAGACCATTATACTAAGTGAGATAAGCCAGACAGAGAAAGACAAGTACTATGTTATTTCACTCATATAGAACCTGATGAAGAAACGAATAAGCAAAATAGAAACAGTCTTAAAGATAGGTCATTATCTCTCTAGAAACCCCATACTTTCTGATAATGCAATTTGAGAATTAAAAGTATATAATCAAGTCATACTAATTATTTTATATTTTAATTTAAACTAACTATCAGTAACAGTGGTACCTCAAGATACGAGTGCCCTAACATATGAGATTTTTGAGATACAAGCCTTCGAGCGAGCGATTTATTGCTCTGAAATACGAGCAACATTTGAGATATGAGTAATCGCGCAGATCGACCAGCAGAACACAACCCACCAGTTTACCTCAACTGGAGCATCTCATAGTTTCCCATGCCTCAGTCAGTTTGTTTACCTTGTTGTCAAACAAAGCATCTTTTGTGCATTTACATACTTTATCACATTTCTTTTTATAACCATGGGTCCGAAGATAGCGAATGGAAAGGTCAGTGCTCAGAAGAGGATGATGTCTACTGAAATCATAGAAAAATATGAGTAAAGTGTGCGAGTGGCTGATTTGGCGAGGCAGTACGGGCATAATACTTCAACAATATGCACTGTGCTTAAACTGAAGGAGTCGATAAAGGGTATAATGCCAGCTAAGGGTGTTACAATAATTTCTAAGCTCCATAGCTCTCTCCATGAAAAGAAGGAGATACATTAACACAGGGCAGCATATGCGAGAAGGCGCGAGCGATTTACGGTGATTTGCTGGAGCAGACCCCGCACACTTCCATGGATGAAGCATTGAAAAACTCATTTAAAGCCAGTAGAGGCTGGTTTGATAATTTCAGGAAAAGGTCCGGCATTCACTCCATCGTCAGGCATGGTGAGGCAACAAGTTCGGATGTGAAGGCAGCTGAGGATTACCTCAAAACTTTTTCTGAACTGATAGAAGCCAAGGGATATATCCCCCAGCAAGTCTTCAACTGTGACAAGAAAGGGCTTTTCTGGAAGAAGATGCCAAATAGGACTTATATAATGGCAGAGGAGAAGGCGATGCCAGGCCACACACCCATGAAGGATAGGCTAACTCTCTCACTGTGCGCCAATGCGAGTGGCGACTGCAAGATCAAGCCTCTGCTCCTGTACTATTCGGAAAACCCCAGAGTCTTTAAGTCACATAAGATTTTAAAAGATAAACTGCAAGTTATGTGCTGGGCAAACCCAAAGGCATGGGTCACCAGACAGTTCTTTGTGGAGTGGGTAAACCTGGTTTTCAGCCCTTCTGTTAAGAAATATCTACAGGAAAACAACCTAACCATGCAAGCCCTCCTCATCCTAGACAATGCTCCTGCTCACCCACCGATCCTCGAAGATGAACTCCTCGAAGAGTTCAAGTTTATAAAGGTTGACTATCTACCTCCCAACACCACTCCTATCCTGCAGCCCATGGATCAGGAGGTGATTTCTAATTTTAAAAAGCTGTACATCAAGCACCTGTTCTGGCGCTGCTTTGAGGTGACGGAGAACACAAACCTCACCCTTCAAGAGTTCTGGAAGAACCACTTTAGCATCGTGATACGCCTCAGAATTATTGATCAGGCCTGGCTGGGTATTACAACAAGGACTTTGACCTCTGCCTGGAAGAAGCTGTGGCCTGAGGCCGTAGCCAAAAGGACCTTCGAAGGATTCGAACCTGAGATGCAGTGGAGGAGGAGATAGTGTATCTGGGAAAATCCATGGGCCTGGAGGTGGATGAGAGAAACGTGAATGAGCTCATCCAGGAGCACTCTCTGGAACTCACCAAGGAGGAGTTACAAGAGTTGCAGTCTCAGCAACATGTGGAGGTTCTCCAAGAAATTGGTTTCGAGGAGGAGCCAGAGGTGGAGGAGATCTCTACAAGTGAGATAAAGGAGATCTTAGGAATGTGGGAGAGGGTGTCACACTTGGTGGAAAAGAAACACCCCGAAAAAGTTGCTATGGTCATGCATCGGAGCTGTTCAATGAAACTTGCCTCACCCATTTCAGAAACATTCTGAAAGAGAGGAAGAGGCAAACCTCATTGGACACCTTTTTTTTTTTAAATCGGCCAAAAATGCAAAGACCAGTAGCAATTAAGTTCAGTGAAGATTAGTTAAGTTACATTCACTTTAGGGATAAAGTGTAGCATTAAGAGTGTAACAAGTAGGTAAATACACTTTATAAAACCAGTTTATTCCTTTACATTCTCTTTTATTATGTTTTTATACAATATTTGTCATTTATAAATACATTTTCTTATTCAAAAACACATAACAAGTGGGGTGGCATTTTGGGAGCTGGAACAGATTAATGGCATTTCAATTGATTTCAATGGGGAAATTTGCTTTGAGATATGAGCAACTTGATATATGAGCAAGGTTTCGGAACGAATTAAACTCGTATCTCAAGGTACCACTGTACTAACTTAAGAAATTTCCCTATAATGGTAATGTGAAGAAAATTTTATATAAAATGTAATTAAAAACAGGAGTGTACAAAAGTAACAACACTGCCTCTGAAATATGAGACCTGGGTTTTTATTTTGCCAGTCTATAGAGTCTTTGATTAAAATTGTGAAAACTTAGTGTTGGTAAATTAGCCTCAAGCAGGATTCTTTTATATAAAGCAATAAGACTATGTGACGAGCAGTAAAGAATTAGAGTATAACTATAAAAATAAAAATCAGGTAAAGAAGACTCAATTAATTTGGCAAAATTAAATGTTAATATCACAAAATGTTTAATGCCCAACTGTATATCAGTCTATGTTCATGCACAATGATAATTTAAATAATATTACATTCAACAAAAAAGAAAATTAAAAAAACTTTAAATTCAAAATGGCACACTGAACTCACATGTTTATCAACTTCATATATCAATACCTTAATTTTTAAAAATGAAAATGTATATTTCCAGATAAGATTTTTATATCGAGGCCATTAGTGGACAGAAATTTTAACAGATTTCTAGAAAACTAAATGTAGTTGGAGTATTGGCAAATCATAGCTACAAACTGATCTACTGTGAAAAACACGGGACAGAGAATTATATTAACAGCAAACATTGGGAGTAAAATTAGGTTTTCTAGCTCCACATTCAAAATGTCATGGGGTCAAACATATTTATCCTTTGTACATTCACTTTTACCCTCTTTCAACACCTACCAGAAAAATATTGAAAAGGGTATCTCTACAGAATTTATTGAACTTGCTCTAGAAAATGAGGGAAACTATTTTATACTAGACTGCCACATTCAGATTTAGGAATTTTTTAATACAATGACATGCTATCTTCCCAAAAATCTTAATGTTCATATAACTGACAAGCCTTCCTCCCCCACTCTACCAAAAAATATTGTGGCAAACATGGACATGTGACAAGCAGATCACCATGCAAGGAAGAACCTGCCATCCATTTACAGGAAATAGGGTGAGCAGAAGTCCTCTGTTAACTTCTTTATGATCTGTCTCAGTTTCAAGAAGCAGTTTTGCCAGAGATCACATCCTTCCCTGGGCAGCCCATATTCAGTGACTCAGCAGGATGAGAGACACAAGGCCCACCCATCTGAGCCTAACAGTAGTTCTTCCTTTATCCTGGAGTAGGGGCATTCCCTCAGTGGACACTTGAAACCATGGATAAATTAACCCTGTATATACTGTTTTTGTTATACATAGATACCTATCATAAAGTTATTTTATAAATTAGGTGCAGTAGAGATTAACAACAATAACTAATAATAAAATAGAAGAATTATAACAATTTACTATAATAAAAGCAATGAATGTGATTTCTCTCACTTAGAGTATCTTGTATTAGACTCAGTTTTCTTTTCCGTAATGATGTGAGATAATATAAACCTGCATCTGATGAAGTAAATGACATAGACATTGTGACATAGTGCTAGGCTATTAACTTTCTTATCATGTCTACCAAGAGACAACTCACATTCCAGGTAGAACAGAGCTAGACAGAGTGGGGTGGCAAGGGATTTCATCATGATACTCAGAACAGTGCACAATTTAAAACTTACCAATTGTGTTTTTTTCTGGAATTTTCTATTTAATATTTTTGGACTGCTGTTGACCACAGAAAAGTGAAACCATGGATAGGGGATGAACTACTGTATTCTGATGGGCAATATTTGCTATAGTGCTTTCAAGAGTTGACCAAGTTTTGTTGGGCGTGGATAGTAGTTTGGCATTTCCTCTTCCCAATCCTGTTTCTTCTTCTGTTTTCAGTTTTTGATCCTTAATAAAAACACTTTACCTTGAAATCCACCTCAGGCTCTGTTTCCAGGGAACTTATCAGTGACAGGTATCAATCCACGTCCTGTTACTAATCGACTTCTAATTAGCTAAAAAGCTATAAAACTGGAGGAAATCACCTAGCGAGAAACAGAGAAAGGTAATAAAGAAATTTCTACATTCAAACAGATGTAAAATAAACACTGTGGCTACAAAACCAAAAGTGAAAGAAATAGTCTAAATGCTTCTATTAGGAAGGGAAAGAGAAAATAATAATAAAAAAATCTGACTGATCTCAGACTTATTCCTTGCAACTCTTTAAGTCAAACTGTAATATCTTTCAAGTTTAAGGGGAAATTATATTATTTCTTTCATTTAAGTAATTATTTCAAACCTTTGCACCACTCAATGACCACCTCCACTGATATTTTTTGCATCTAATTTCACCACTATTTTTTTTAAAATTGAATTTATTGGGATGAGATTGGTTAATACAATTATATAAGCTTCAGCTAAATAATTCTATGGTACAAATAATTCTAGGTATATATTGTATTATGTGTTTACCACCCCAAGTCAAGTGTCCTTCCATCACCATTTATTCTATACCCTTTTCTACCATCCCCACCCTGCTTTCCCTCTGGTAATCACCATGCTATTTTCTGTGTCCATGAATCTTTTCTTGTTTGTTTATGTAACCCCTTTACCAATTTTACCTAGCCTCCAACTCCCTCCCCTGTGACAGCTGTCAGTCTGCTCTCTGTATTCATGAGTGTGTCCACTTTTTTTTTAACATTTTTAAAAAAATATATTTTATTGATGTTTTACAGAGAGGAAGGGAAAGAGATAAAAAGTTAGAAACATCGATGAGAGAGAAACATCGATCAGCTACCTTTTGTACACCTTCTACTAGGGATGTGCCTGCAACCAAAGTACATGCCCTTGACCGGAGTTGAACCTGGGACCTTTCAGTCTGCAGGCCAATGCTCTATCCACTGAGCCAAACCGGTTAGGGTTGCCCACTTCTTTTGGTTTATTTTCTTTATTAGATATAAGTGAAATAATATGATTCTTGCCTGTTTTTGACTGGCTTATTGGATAGACTTGGAGAGTATCATGCTGAGAATTTTTTTTTTAATTTAGAATTCTACACAAAGTCAAACTATCACGAAAGTTTTGGAAGACAATTTAAAATACATATTTTCCAACTTTAGGATGGCTAATACATATTTGCTCAGCATCATCTCAGTTTTGTACCTACTATGTCAGCATAATCTTAATAGCCTGCTCATTCTTAATCCAATTTGTCTTGATAAATATCAAGGATTCCGAAAGTTTACATAATATGATCTATAAGGAAGTTATTGAGGATATGTTCCTGCACAACAATGACACAAACCATTTAAAAGAAAACGTGTATTCAAGAAAGAGTAATAAAAGGAAATTCTAGCATGATTATTTAGAAAAGCAATAAAAGGAAGTTATAGTATAACTGATTAGAAAAGCAATTACCAATGAAAAAATGCCCATTCATGGGAATATTCAAACAGTAATCATCCCAATCTATCTTTGATTCTATAGAGAAATGGGTGGAAGGTTTAGGTTTGGTGAACTGTGCTCTCCAGCTTAAAAATTATTCTATTATGAAATAATAGTTTTGTGATCATGATCTATGAATGTATATTTTTTGTTGTTGATGCTAATGTTAATGGTAACTACTTGCATTTAAATTCATTACATGTTTTCTTTACTCTGAAGTGATTTTAAAGAATTCAGAAAAAAGAATGGAGGCAGAGTAAATGGATCTTGCAAGGATATGCTCCCAGGAACAAACTGTAATTACAACCAAAATACAGAAAAACTTCCTGAATAATCAATTGAAGACTCATTGGAGAGCACCCTGTTACACAAGGACTGAAAGTGGAGACTTTGTAGAGACTGGTAGGAGAGGTAGATGAGAGAAAGAGCTGGCTGGGAGTCCACAGATAGCAACTGAAGTTCTGGAGAGATATCTCAGTTATGGGAGATTGCCACTGAGAACTCTGGGATCTAATCCCAAGCTTCCCCTGCTCCTCCAGCGGAGAGCATCTCAACTGAGAAGGATACTCAGGTAATATCTGGCTATGAAAAGCAGCAGGGTTGTCCTCTGCCAGGGAATAATAGCTGAAAATTAAGGCTTTCTCTTAAAGGGCCAATGCACACAATTCCCCGTCAAGCCACCCACCTTTTGCTCCTACAGAGAGAGGGCAGAGTGAACTGGAGCTGTGTGAGCAGAAGCCAGCACTGAGGACTCAGGGGTGAGAGCTCAGAAGGCAGACACCCCTGGTTTCTTGGGCTGAGGAATTCCCTCATGCAGCAGAGGACATCTTTCCCACACAGACATTTGCCTTGCCTGGGGAGAAGACAATTGACCCCCCCCTACTGGAAAATACCTTGTCCTGAGACCACTTAAGAGACTAAAAATAACAATTAGCCTCCAGGCAGAATCAACTGCCCCATCCTGTTGGGAAAAAAACAAAACAAAACAAAAAAACAACTCTCACTACATGATTGACTGGTGGCAATTCAAGTCAGAATCCTATCAGTCTACAGGAAGAGGTGGTATGTGGAGGCTTTTAGTCTTTGATCTAATAAGTCAGAAACTGTATTTGACACTGTCCTGTCCTGCACTAGAGATTAAGAGGCATAGAGATCTACCTAATACATAGTCACAAACCCAAACAGACAGCCAAAATGAGGAGACAAAGAAACAACCCTTAAATAAAGGAAGAAAATTCTCCAAAAGAAGGGATAAATGAAACAGAGATAAGAAATGTATTTGAAACAAAGTTTAGAGTAATGATAGTAAAGATGCTCAACAGCATGAGAAAAGATATAGTAAATCAGAAATAAAGAATGACATAACTCAAATAAAGAACTTCAGTAAGACTGAGTAAAGTTATAGAATATTGAATATTAACTAGCTTGCATTAGAAAGTATTAGGAAAGCAAATATGGCAAAGATATCAAATGTCATCTACCTTTAGTAGTGATAATGGATTTATATTGAGCTATTTATTTTCTTTTAACCTATCTCTCTGATGATCTATGACATCTGTTGGTAAAAATGCATGATACATAATTATGTGTAGAATGATAGCTGTCTATAGTATGGATACTGAACATATAACATTGACACTGATAATGTTATACTCACTCAAAAAATATTTTAATGCTCATGAATAGTGAGAAATCAAGTTGAAATTTCCATTTTTTATAAAAAGGTAACAGACTGAACTATTAACATTGTCTATATAGACTGACCACATAATTCCATTTTGAAAAAAAGAGAATGAGATAGGATCCATGAAAAAGGAATCTTGTCCTTAGTTCAAATGCACTTTTTCAAAAATCTTTTATTACTAAGCACCAGGTATATTCCAAACACATGGTGACCATGATAACTACAGAGAAAAACTACCCTAAACTTCAGATAGGAAAACCTCAAAAAATTTAAGTGAAAGACATAAATGGTAATGTAATTTCAGACTCTAAAATGAGAAAGTTCAGAGAGTTTGGAAATCATTTGAAATTGAATTTCTACCTCTAAAAATTAAAAGAAAAAAAACTAATCAAGGAGTGTATCTGAATTCTTAGAAGCTCCACAAAGACCACCTGGTCGACTTTAACTTTTTAATTTACATGTAGGAAAGGTGTATAGAGGCAGATAACCACCAATATGAAAGAAACATGAGCCTGGGAAAACAGTGCCAGGAAACCCAGAATGAGCTGAGGTTTGTAAATAAACTGCATAAGGAAAATAAAATGTTTTTAAGTTATAGTTCTATCCAGAACAAGAACAAAGAGAGTTTACCTGTAAATATGTCTGACAAAACTTTGTAAATTGAACAAGGAACACAAAATGGGATTTTGAAAATTTCACTTTAGTTCCATATTCTCTGACCAGAAGACATTTTCTTAACCTGGAGGAATGGAATAAATATGGGTAAAAGCAATTGAACCTCAAGATATGTACAGAGATGATAAGATAGCATTTAGCTTCTTTAAATGATTTCAAGTCTCCAGGCCTAAGAAGATTAAGTGCCAGAGTAAGGTAAAAACTTGCAGATGAGATAGTCAATTGCAAGAACAGAAATCTCTTATCTCCTAGCCACTGGGGAAAAAATAGGAGTTGTGACCAGAAATCCAGAGTTAGAAACATTTAGTCCTGACTTTCAAAATAAAAGGAAAAGATAGTGTCTTAGGGGAATTTATTTTTATAGTTTCTGTGTGTTCTCACTCTTCTAAACCAGTAACCAGGCCTCTGGGATGGTTGCAAGCAGAAGGCAGACATAGGTTATGATTAGTGCCTCTTTCAGTCCTTTGTGAAAACCCACCTTTCTTGAAGAGATGTTAAGTTGTAAATATCATTAATGCTCACCAGACATTCCAAATATTCTTCTACAATTTCTAGTCTCCTTAGCATTTAATTTGAACCATCTGACTAGTTCAGGCTAATGAATTATGAGTGGAAGCAATGCATTTTATTTCCAGGCCAAGGTATTAAAAGCCTAATTTCTTCTTTAACTCTCTCTTTCCCTGACACAGTTTGAGATAGTGGCATCATAAAATGGAAGGAGCCTGGTTCCTAGAGTCACTAGACAGAGGACAATCTGACAATTCCCATAATCAAAATTTATGTGAGTAAAAATACAGACTTTTATTGTGTTAAACTATTATAGTTTTTGACTTCTTAGTGTGAGCATTAATTTCCCTGCTCGCTTTAGTTACACATATAATTAAAGAGTTTAGAGATAGATAAATCCTTGGACATTGTTAGAATAGAATTTTAATTTCATTTAAAGGAAGCTTTTGTCAACTGTGTGTTTTGTCCTTATCCTCAAGATAGCATTCTTCACTGTGGTAAAGTAGGTTCAAACAGTTCCAGATCTCACATGTGTGCATGTTATAATGCATAACAAGAGAGACTTCTTTTTTCCTCAATCTAAAATTCCATTTTTATTTTTTTTTGCTGTGATTAGGCTGTCCGTGAACTAAGCTCACTTACGCTTATTAGTTTTAACCAATCAGCGTCCAAATATAGGGATGACAATGGGTCAATTCCTCTTCAACCTCATAGTTGCTACAGGTTGAGGGGAAGTTAAGATAAATTCTGGGAAGAAGCACCATAAAACATACTAAGGAGTTCTCTAACATCCCTTAGATATTTACTCTGTTTTGTTCCAAACATTCATAATGACTTAACAGCATATTTAGTGGAGTCATATAGCTTGTAAATAAAGTTAGTATGTTAGATAAAATAATCAGGGTTCAAAATGTTAATAATGAATTTGAATAATAGATCACAGTCTAGCAATATAAAGGTTTCTTAATTAGAAATTTAATAAACCAATATGTAAGATATAAGTAAGAACCTAGACTTAAGTTTAAAAGGATTACTTATATAAATATAGGACCAGATAGATAAATATTAGTACTGTATCTTACAAAATATTAAGGTGTTACAGTAATAGCAAACATGATAACAATGTGATGAGACCATTCAACAGGTAGAACAATGCTAAATTGCACAAATGTACAAAGAACACCTTCAATAGCAGAGTGAAAAATCACATTTTGTTCTATGTGAGACTAGACTTGGAATCTGTGGAAAATTGGGGAAAAGACAATTTAAGAAGAATGTTGAAAAATCAGTATCTTTCTGGAGAACAATGAACACATTAATTAAAGAACTAAAAGCAACATCAAATTTTTTTTTAATCCTCACCCAGGGATATTTTTTTCATTTATTTTATTTTATTTTATTTTTGAGAGAGAGTGAAGGGGACTGAGAGCAGGGAGGGAGAAGTATCAATATGAAAAAGATAATGATTGGTTGACTCCCATTCACACCTCCAAGGGGGTCTGAAATCAAGCCTGCAAGTAAGGTATGTGCCCTTCCTTGACCAAGAATCAAATCAGTGACCCTTTGGTCTGAAGGCCTATTATCTAATCACTTTTACCTAATCACTGAGAAAACTGGTCAGGGCTGGAATCAGCATCAATATTGAAGAACTTAAAGGAACTATGAAAAATAGTTCTGCTTAACCATGAAAGAAGGACTTAAGAATAATTTATTGTCTTCAGACTTCTGAAATGCTTTCATACTAAAAAAAAATATACAACTTCTTTAGAGGAAATTACTGGGACAAAAGAGTCAAAACACAAACAAAAACAGATTTTAGCACTATATATAGAAGGCTTTTATAATAGTCATAGATATTCACAAATAAAAGAGGCCACCTCAAGGCAGAAAGCTTTCTCATCACCAGGGTGAGTTCAAGCAGAACTTTAACTTGTCAAAGGTGATATAAAGAAGACCAAGCATGTGATGATAGTTGAAAAAGAACATTTTTATAATTCCTTTAATATCAATGTCTCCAGGATAATATGAAATAAGCTGATTTCACTACTATGTAAAAGTAGTCTATTTTAATGCTTAATTCCCTAAAGGTGCTACAATTCCATTGCATACCTTCAGAGAGAAAGAAAATGTCAACTTTAAATGATCACTACTTCTCTAGCTCATGAGAGATTTGATAAATTTTATGATTCCTAACAACACAGAGAACATACAGTATTTCCATAAAGAAGTGATTTCATGTAAGATAGTATCAGCTCATGAAATGTCACACTCTGCTCATTAACTGCAATGACAACATTGGCTAAAATATAGTACTTCTGAGAAGTTATATCATTGATTTAAGGATAGAGTGTCTCTAAAAGAATTCACTGTGTTACTCAGGCAGGTAAAAGCAAGCCAAGAGAGGGGTGGATAATCAATAGCAGTATGCATTCACCTTGGAAAGATACGGGCCTCCTCTCTAACTTCTCCAGCTATGACCAACTAATTTGGAATAGATTTTTCTACAGCACTTCTCCCTTAGTCTCTCTCTCTCTATATATATAGACGATATAGATATAGATATAGATATAGATATAGATATAGATATAGATATAGATATAGATATAGATATATAGATATACATGTATGTATGTATATGTGTGTGTGTGTCCTATCTACTAAAAGAGTAATATGCAAATTAGCCATCACTCTACTTTGCCCACAAGCCAATCAGGAGTGAGTATGTAAATACCCCACCAAGATGGCTCCAGTCACATAGAGAACAGGAGGAAGGCATGGGTTTCCTGGCAATGGAGGAAGCCAAGCTTTCTGCACACCCTGGCCAGCCCAAGCCTCCACTCCAGGCTACAAAGTTTCTATTATAGAAGATAAAAAACCCCAACAGAAATGGTTGCGGCCTTGGAGAGAGAGAGCAGAAGGCTTGGCTTTGCTCAAGGCTACAAAATTTCCATTGTAGAAGGTAAATAAATCCCAGATACCAGAGCCTCCACTTGGGTCACCAGGAGGCTTGGCCAGCCTACAAAACACCACAGGCCCCTGGCCCAGGCCACTCCATGTCCCAAGGGAACCCCTACCCTGATCCAGGACAACCTTCAGGGCAAACCAACTGGCCTCTATCCTATCTAATAAAAGAGTAATATGCAGATTGACCATGACTCCAACACACAAGATGGCTGCCCCATGTCGTCAAAGATCCTGCTCTCATGTGGATACAAGATGGCACCACAAGATGGCCAGCAGGGGAGGACACTTGGGAGGGACCAGGCCTGCAAGGGAGGGAAGTTGGGGCAATCAAGCCTGCTGGGGAGGGCAGTTAGGGGTTACCAAGCCAGTAGAGGAGGGAAGTTGGGGGTGACTGGACCTGCAGGGAAGTGCAGTTGAGAGGGACCCAGGCCTGCAGGAGAGGGCAGTTAGGGATGACCAGGCCTGCAGAGGAGGGAAGTTGGGGGTGACCAGGCCTGCAGGGAAGGGAAGTTGTGGGGAGACCCAGGCCTGCAGGGGAGGGCAGTTAGGGGTGACCATGCCTTCAGGGGAAGGCAGTTAGAGGTGACCAAGCCTGCAAGAGAGGGCAGTTATGGGTGATAAGGCCAGCAGGGGATTGCAGTTGGTAGGGACCAGGCCTGCAGGGGGGAAGTCATCTTGTGTGTGATCAAGCCTACAGGGGAGGTCAATTAGGAGTAACCAGGTTGGCAGAGGAGGGAAGTTGGGGTGACCAGGCCTGCAGGGAAGGACAGTTGAAGGAGGATCAGGTCAGCACAAGAGGAAAGTTAGGAGTGACCAGGCCTGCAGGGGAGGGCATTTAGGGCAAACAGGCTGGCAGGGAAGCAGTTAGGCATCAATCAGGCTGGCAGCGAAGAGGTTAGGGGGTGATCAGGCTGGCAGGCAGAAGTGGTTAGGGGCAATCAAGAAAGCAGCCAGCTGAAAGGTTAATTTCCATACTCACTCTGATTGGCTCATGGGCATGGCTTATGGGAATGGCTGGTGGGTGTAGTGGAGGTACAGTCAATTTGCATATTACTTTTTTATTAGATAGTATAAATAATAAGTTGTTGGTATTAAGCTTCATTTTGTCTAGGATAAAGCCACCAAATACTTAGGGTGAGAGTGTTACCTGAAGTATAGATAGCAATACTAAATAAAAATACAATTTTCAATGGTAAAATAACCTCATTGGAATAAACACCAAAAAAATGAATTATCATATATATTTCTATATCAACATATACCTGTGGAAAGTTCTTTCTTTAAAATATTTACAAATTATTAAATCTTTAAAATCTACCAAATGTATTCTGGAGAAAGTTCAAGTGTGTAAATGTGGAGGAATTTCCTATAAAACTACATAATCTATCTCAGCAAAATTTTTTCCAAGTTACTTTATTTTAATAAAGTTAAAGCTATGTCTTCCTGTGCTTTGGTTTAATATCCAAAAAGCACAACATTTTAGAAGCTTTCTAACACCCTGTGTGAAAGAAATTAGACTCTAACACTCCAAACAAACTTGCTGATGATTGTTTAAGGAAGCTTTAATGACTTCACATTTTATAAGAAGTGAATTATTGAGGTCATTTATTACAAATTCTCTCTGCTTTCAATAGTGCTGATCTAAGAAGCAGAAAGGAAAAAAAGGACAGCCTGCTTAAACTCATGTGAACTGCTTTGGCGGAAATAGTCCCCCTTTTAAACACAATTTATGGAAACTTTATCATCCCTTTCATGAAATTAAGGAAACATTCAAGAACTAGTCTTTGAAAAATACACACAGATGATATCTTTGGCTTTTAAAGAGTCGACATACATTTGGAATTAAACTTTTGAGAACATTAGATTATTTCCCAAATTGCTAAAAATGAATGCTGATTCTATTGCTTAAATCAATCCAGTTTTCTGATGAAGGACATTTTTAAATATGTGTGTATTTAACAAGTATTTTTAACAAACATTTTTACAAAAAATAGGAAAATGAATTATGCACTTGACAACTGAATAAGATGTACATTTGTAAATTTCATGTTCATTTAGATAATATCTAATAGGTTATTTTTAATTTGTAACATCATTCATCAGTGTAACAACAACAACACTTGCTGTTACATTAGCCAAGGCCCAGTCCTAGCCTGACTTTTAGCCCCTTGTTATCAATTTGAGTGTAGGGTACATTGGTTAGACACCTAGTGTCTCAGAACCCACTCAACTTTGTAAAGAAAGTGGGCTTGTGCCAGGAGATGTTTCCAGACCTGAAGGGCTCTTGCCCTGGCTAAAGAGAAAAACACTACCTAACTCAAGCAAATTATTCTTTTACGAATTAAGACTTTTTCCCCAAGAATCCACAACTTAGATTTTTATATAAAATTTCTCAACTTTGAAATGCTAGCTAGGCTCTACCTATACAGAAAAATTTCAAAACACTATATAGAAAAATGTTTGAAGAAGTAAGCAAAACACACCCGCAGCTGATGAAAACTGTAGCATATAAATATATGGTTTGTATCTCTGCTCTAGAGAATACACAGGGAATCAAGAAGAAGGAATCATAGTTTATAATCTCACACTCCTTGTTCACATTCTTCCCTCTTTTCAACCCCTAATTGTTCAACTACCTCCTCTTTTTTCTTTCCATTTTTCCCAAACCACCCCAGTATGTTATTCTTCCTTAAGGAAAGCAACTAAATGTTAGGAACATAAAAACCAACCCTGAGGAAATCATAGATCTCTACAGGTGTTCCTCTCTGGGCCTGGAATTAACCCTAATTTTGAGGCATTACCTTCAGTTGTACAAGCACAATAGACCCGAAACACTGTCAGTACAAATAAATTAATTTAGTAGAACTTGATATCCATATTGACATATATTCTATCCTAATGAGATATTAGAAATGGTAAATTAGGTGAGGCCAAAATAATTGGCCCAGTCCTATAAGGATGTGATCACCTTAGTTTCCAACTCAATTTGCAGCCCAGCATCATTAGACATATAGAAAAACATAGCCCCTCTCTAATTCCTTAGGAAGACATGCCTGGAGGTTTAGTGGTCAATAAAGACCCTAGAAGAGTAATAACTAATAGTAAAAGGCCAAACTCCTAGTCTCTCTGTCTTGTCTCCTACGAAGTCAGAAAAATGTCTTGATTTTAATGCTTGCTAAGCCACAGCTACTTTCCTTCCAGTCTTGTATAGAAATTGTGGTAGTCCTAATTGTGGTAGTCACATATGGAGACAAAACAGTTGAATGAACAAGAACTAGCATCATTTTTATGTTAAAAATTAAATTAGCAAAACACACAGCAAGGACTAAAGGAAAAGAAACTATTTTATTAGCCACAGAATTTGAGAGAAAGAACTTTTGTCACATAGCAAAGAGAGCCATTTCAGATTCAGAGAATCCCATGAGTTTGCTGTTTGGTTGGAAGAGTGGAAGGAATTTTGAAAGGATAAAGTACAAGTTCAGGTTGAAATGACAGACCAAGGTCAGAATGAGTTTTGAATGCCAAATGTCAGGCCAAGAAATTCATTTTTTTTAGGCTTTAGGTTTAGCCACGAGGATATTCTTTTAAGGAATTGGAAACAACTACAATTAAATTCGAATTTTGAGAAAATCTGTGATGAGCAACTTAGTAGAGATACAGAATTTGAAACTTATTTGGCAAACTGAATTGGCAAAGGCACAAATCAATTGACCTTTGATGCAGACTCAAGGTCCATCTGCTCAGGCTGGCCCACCCAAAAGGGCACACTGAATACCACAACTCCCTGGCTTATCTGTGCCTTTTGAATCATTTTTAAATTGTGTATTTGCAACTATAAACTGCTCTGAGGTAGCATAAAAAATCTTTCATTAAAAATAATTATGCAGCCGAGACCGGTTTGGCTCTGTGGATAGAGCGTCGGACTGTGGACTGAAAGGTCCCAGGTTCAATTCCGGTCGGGGGCATGTACCTTGCTTGCAGGCACATCTCCACTGTGGAGCGTGCAGGAGGCGGCTGATCGATGTCTCTCTCTCATTGATGTTTCTGACTTTCTATCTCTCTTCCTCTCTGTAAAAAAATCAATAAAATATATTTAAAAAATAATAATTATGCAGATTTACATGTTCAATCCACTTGACCTTTTTAACTCACCAGACACTTCGTTATTCAATGTATATCTTCAATGTATAAAATAAAGAAGTAGGATAATAACCTGACAATTTGGGGGAAGAACATAAGCCACCCAAAAGTATAAAATGAAGATTAAATTTCTAACATAAAAATTATTATTTCTAGTATTTCTAAGGAAATGTACTTTATTATTTTGTATCCATAAGTCTATATCTAGAATTTAAATATACATACATACACATATACACACAGACACACACACACATGTGCGTGCGTATACACACACACATTTATCTGGACAATACAGGTTATCTCTAGAGTTTTGACAAAAAAGTAAAAATCTAACACTATATCTAGTTGGAGTTTTAATAAAATAAATAATACATATTCATACAATGATAGAAAAAAATTAGAAGGGTTCTTTCTACCCACAAATCCACATATTCTAAGGGAGATCTAGGCCATGACAGGTGCTTAAAATTTCTTTTCAAGCAGAGATGGTTACTCTGATTTGCACAAAAGAGAGTCTCTTTCCAATCTGTGATACTTGTCAAGCTACAAGTATCTTACTTTTTAAGCAGCATTGTTATGACTTTGTACATATACACTCTTTTGATAGAGCTTGTTCGAGGTCATTCCACAACTTAAGATGTTGGTATCTCTGGTTTCCTCTATTCTCTAAGGGAACATTTTTCTACCTTAAGAAATCTATGCTACCCATATGTTACCCACCATCTGTTTGTAACATCATACTTGCTAGTTAAAAACTCCTTACATTATTGTTCTAAAATTGATCATAAACTGAACTTTCTAAAGATCAGAAACCAGTCATGGGGCTACAAATAGATCCAGAGTGGTTTTTCCTTCTTCCAACTCAATTTCCTAGTCAGCTCTTGGGAAGCAAATCCAAAAACCATTGTTAATGGAAATTCAGTTGCTGTTTGCATTCATTAGTTCAAAGTACTATGGTTTAAAAATCAAAGAATGACAATTTATATACATAAACTCTGTGAAAGTATAAAAGCAGGTTACATAAATAAAGTTTATAATAATAGATTGTCTTGATTTGCAGGATTGCTGTAAGAACTAAATGAGATAATACCTGCCATAAAATAGGGCTAAATTATTAATTAATTAAAAAATAAATAAATGTTATCTCTCTTTTTATAATGTTTTGTAGTTTTCTGAGTACATCTTTTATCTCCTTAGTTAAGTTTATTCCTAGGTATCTTAATTTGTTGTTGTTGCAACAGTAAATGGAATTGTTTTTGTTTTTTGTTTTCTTTCTGTGATTTCATTATTGGTACATAAAAAAGCCATAGATTTCTGGCTGTTAATTTTGTATTCTGCTACATTGACAAATTCAGTTATTAAGTCTAATAATTTTTTGGTGGAGTCATTAGGATTTTCTATATACAATATCATGTCATCTGCAAATAATGACAGTTTTACTAGAAGAAGACATAAGCTAATTAAAGAATATAATGTGTCAATGGATTGATGGAATCAACATTATTAAAATGCCCATATTCTACCCAAAGCAATCTACAGATTCAGTGCAATCCCCATTAAAATACCAATGGCATATTCCACCAACTCTCCAAAAATTCATATGGAATTTAAAAAGACCTTGAATAACCATAGCAATCCTAAGAAAGAACAAAATTGGAGGGATTACCAGATATCAAACTATATTACAAAGCCACTGCTTTCAAAACTGCCTGGTACTGGCACAAAAACAGATATATAGTACAATGGAATAGAACAGAAAACCCAGAAATCGACCCAAGCTCTTTTGCTCAATCAAAGGCAGCAATAGCATACATATCTATCAACAAGTGAATCTAAAGATTAAGTGAATTAAAAATTTGATCAACAGAATAAACTGGTGAATATAATAGAATCAGGAGCACAGAAAGGGAGTGGACTGATAATTCTGAGGGGGAAAGGGGTGAGGAGGGGAAAGGGTGAAACTGGACAAAAATCATAAACCTATGGATGAGGTCAATGTGGGAGAAGGTAAGGGTAGAGGGAGGGATGGGAACTGAGTATAGGGGAGCTATGGAGAGGAAAAAAGAGAAACAAATGTAATAATCTGAACAATAAAGATTTAATTTTAAAAAAACAGTGGTACAACTACACAATGGAATACTATGCTGCTGTAAAAAGAAGGAACTCTTACCATTTGCCACAGCATGGATGAACCTGGAGAGCATTATGCTAAGCAAAATAAGCCATTTGGAAAAGGATAAATATCACATGATCTCACTCATTTGTAGAATATAATGAAAAACATAAACTGATAAACAAAAATAAATCCAAAGTTATAGAAGTATCAAACAGATCATCAAACCTGAGAGGAAAATCAGGGGAGGGGAGGGTGTAAGAGAGCAACCAAAGGACTTGTATTCATGAATACTGACATAACCAGCGGACACAGACAGTAGGAGGATGAAGGTATGTGCCAGGGAGGGGTCATGGGAACATCTGGGGAGAGGGGAGACATATGTAATACTTTTTTAAAAAATAAAGAACTAAAATAAATAAATGAATAAATAAATAATTTTAATAGATATTAGAAGAAGCATTCCAAAATATTGTAAAAACTTCATATCTTTAGACTGAGGTTACTTAATATAAAAGGATCACAGTTTGAGCAGTTCTGAAAGAAGTCATCTTCAACCAGTTCATGTGGCAATTTAAGAAAATTTGGAAGTTTACCTTCCTTCAAAAAGGAAAATTTCACCAAGTATAAGGTCGAAAAATATTCATTTTGTATATACTTACTGAACAATTACTTTAGGCATACCTTTGTATTGGAAACTGTGAGCAATATCTCCTTTTCTTCAAAACATATAAAATTTGGCTTGATTTTCACACACAAAATTGAACTTCAAATGACAATAAATGAAGAGACTATTCCAAAGCAAAAAGAAAAAAGAATAAACTTGCAACATAAACAAAGGGGGAAAAGTTATAGGAATATTGAGTAGGCCAGCACAACTGAAAGTTTGTCAAGGTTGAGACCAGCTGCACCCAAGGAGTTTGGATATAAAGATAAAGGGCCCAAATTTTATGCTGCGAGAAATAGAGCACTACTAAAGATCCTACACTGAGCAGTGATGGACTCAATCTGACTTTTAGGAAGATTGATCTGACAGTGAGGCTTAGGAGGCAGTGAAGTGGAGAGAGCCTGAAGACATGAAAATCAAATGAAAAACTAGTGCATTAGTCCGATGAAGATATAATAAGGGACTAAAAAAGGTTAGTGTCCAGAGAATGAAAATAAATGGAATATTTCAGAAGGATTATTTTAAAAAATCAATAACCTCAATCACAGATGAGATATGAAGGGAAAGAAGAACATTAAAGATGACTATTACTGTATTGAAGTGCCATATGAGCAAGTCAATTCAGACATGATAATCTCTGATGGAAGTTATTGATAAGAGCACTGGCTCTTATCCGGACTTACCTTGCAGCAGCTACTTTCCTACATTTCACATATATTAACTCATTTGATCTTCAAAATAATGCTATGAGTTCATATTATTATTATATCATTTTTTTAGCTAAAGCATGGGGCAGAAAGAGGTCAAGTGAAAAGACTAAATCCACACAGCTAGTAAGTGGCATGAGCAGGTATGAACTCAGGTGATTCAGGGCATATACCTTTAGATGCTACACATACTCTCCCTTGCTGTTTCTCTGAAAAAGATGACACATCACTAATCATCAAGTATGTTACTAACAAAACAACTTCTCCTAAGATTGCCACAGCATTTGACAGTAACCATTTCCTCTAAAATTATGCTTTAAAACTTAGTACCCCCAAACTGTATCTCGTGAAATAAGGTAATTTAGAAATTATACTTATTCTTATTTTTCCCCTGTAATTCAGTCAATGCCAAAGAGATGAAAAGCTGCCTAATACTATAATTAGAAACAGCGGTCTAGAATTGACAGCATAATTACAAGAAATTAGACATGTCATATTTCATGAGTGATCTGAAAAGGAAGATTTGGTTAAAGACATTAATTTTCCCATATTTTATGTCACCATTTTGATTTTTATAATTTATTGTTTTTCAAAAAATGATTAGAGGTTCAAAATAAGTACCTTGCCAGAACTTACTAGTGAAAAGGAAGTGCTCCTGGCTCCAGATTACAGTTATAGCCCATAGATTATTAGACACAAAGTGATTTCCTTGGAACTGCTACACCCCTTATAGTTGCAGAGGGAGCACTGTTTGATATCATTACATTGTCATGCAAATGAGATCTTATTTCAACCTAGTTTAACATATTTCGTCCCTCACAGTTATGGCCTATAGTGCAAAGAGGCAGAACAGAATACTCAAAGATAAATATAGAAATAAAGTAGGCTATCAATATTTTATTGAGAATGTTGGGAAACCATTTTGTGATATATATATATTGATTTTAAAGAGTAAGGTAAAAGGAGAGAGAGAAACATCAATGATGAGAGAGAATCATTGATTCACTGCCTCCTACACCCCATTACTGGGAATCGAGCCCACAACTCAGTCCTGTTCCCTTAACCCAGTGGTTCTCAACCTTCCTAATGCCACGTCCCTTTAATGCAGTTCCTCATGTTGTTGCTAAAATAATTTTATGCTTGGGGGTCACCACAACATGAGGAACTGCATTAAAGGGACATGGCATTAGGAAGGTTGAGAACCACCGTCTTAACCAGAATAGAATCCGGGACCCTTCAGTCCACAGGCTGATGCTCTATCCACTGAGCAAATCCAGCCAGGTCATGATAAATTTTTAAATTTCACATTTCTTCAAATGCCTACAATGTTTTATACACACACACACACACACACACACACACACACACACACACACACTTCATAAAATCCCTACAGATAAATACTATTATTACCACCATTTTACAGATGAGGAACTGAGACAGAAATGTTAAGTAACCTTGCAAGGTCATATAGCTTGTAAGTAGCCAACTCGAGATACAAATCCAAACAATTTTACTTCAAAGTAGAAACTCTTAACCTCTACATATAATGACTTATCAGTTTATATTGGCACAAAACAGACCTTTAAAATACATTCACAGAGCTTTCATTCAGTACTTTTTAATTATTTTCAAGTGAAAAGGCTCAGGAACATCTGCTGTCAGTATTAAGGGCTCTTAAAGAAGACATCCCAGCCCAGAATATTGGGGGCAGTATTTGAAAAACTCAACAAAACTAATTATTAGAACTGAGGCAATGCAACAAAAGGAAACCAAACTGGCCCAGAATCAAGACTATCCCTGTAATCATACTGATTTAGAATTATTACTAGATACTAGTGAGAGAGAAATAGAGGTTTCCATTTCTGGATTTGGGGAAGGCATTCTCAATGAATAATTTTCAGTATTTCTAAATTCCTGAGTTAAAGAATTCTTACAGAGAC
Organism: Lasiurus borealis; assembly: GCA_004026805.1. Lineage (NCBI taxonomy): Eukaryota > Metazoa > Chordata > Mammalia > Chiroptera > Vespertilionidae > Lasiurus > Lasiurus borealis. The sequence continues at coordinate 33,043 of PVJN01002982.1, read as the reverse complement.
CAAAGGTATTTAAGTATCTCAAACAGAAATCTAGATTAACATAATATAAATTGTCTGTCCTGGTCTACTAAGGAATCCTATCTAATAAAAGGGTAATATGTAAATTTACCAACTCCAACACACACGATGACGGCCCCCATGTGAACACAAAATGGCCACCACAAGATGGCCACCACAAGATGGCCAGCAGGACAGGGCAGTTGTGGGTGATCAGGCCAGCAGGGAAGAGCAGTTGAGAGGGACCAGGCCTGCAAGGAAGGGCAGTTGTGGGTGATCAGGCCAGCAAGGGAGGTCAGTTGGGGGCAACCAGGCTTGCAGAAGAGGACAGTTATGGGTGACCAGGCTGGCAAAGGAGGGCATTTAGGACAATTGGACCAGCAGGGGAGCAGTTAGGCATTTATCAGGCTGGCAAGGGAGTTGTTAGGGGTGATTGGTTGGGAGCCAGCAGTCCTGGATTGTGAGAGTGGTCCCAGATTGGAAAGGGTGTAGGCTGGGCTGAGACACACACACACACACACACACACACACACACACACACACACAAGCGTGCATGAATTTTGTGCATCTGGCCTCTAGTCCTATATAATAAAAGGCTAATATGCGAATTGACTAAATGGTGCAATGACTGGTTGTTATGATGTGCACTGACCACCACAGGGTAGATGCTCAATATAGGAGCTGCCCCCTGAGGGTCAGAGTGCTCCCATTGGGGGAGTACCACTTATCCAGAAGCTGGGCCCATGGCTGGCAAATGCAAGATGTGGATGCCTCTCCTGACTCTGTAGCAGTGCTAAGAATATCTGACTTACTTAAGTCCTCAGTCAGAAGTCCCCTGAGGGATCCTGGACTACAAAAGGGTGCAGGCTGAGCTGAGGGACTCTCCCAGAGTACATGCATCTCATGAACCAGGCCTCCAATACACAAATAAATGAGTTAAGAATGTGATTTTATTTTAACTGTGAAACACTATGGATCTTAAATATTTTTTATGAAAATAGACGTTGGCCAATGTCCATGTAGAGACCAGTTATTTTTTAACATATTGGGACCAAGCCACTTGGCAAAGTCTAGGTCTTAACATTTTCAAAGGAAATTTACCATTTGAGGGATTGGTAGTAAATTATGTCTTTGGAATGGAAGCTGGAATTGTTCTTTAAAGCTGTTTTCCTCTATACAAAACAGGACTATTTGGGGAGTCCTATATGTTGTGGAGATGCCTTCATGAGAAGTTACATTAAAGCTAGGTAATGCTTGATAACGCTAAGCTACAAGGGTAAGAGAAATAATATTCAGTTTTTGATGTATGTATTTTGCCCTTTTCCTGAGACCAAAGTATTAGCTGGATAGGTAGAACTGATCCTCTATCTATTCCACAATGTAGAATGGACTTAGAGAAAGAACTTAACTACATGCAGCAACCAGTACTTGGTATTTGATACCCTCCCTGTGAGGTGATTTAAGACTTAACAAGCCAGACTGTTGGAAATGGAATCTTGGCTACTATGATTGTCTTGTTCATCCATGTGCCTGAGATTTCATTCTGAAGGGAGTGGATGTTCTCATTATCTATTGTGTAAAAGCATATTTTATCCTTAGACAAGACAGTAAGCAATAGATGGCATGAAAAACTTCTATTTTCTCTCTCGAATTGGGAGGGCAGGGGCACAGAGGCTGATGGGGCCTGGACAATTCAGATATCTCAACTGTCCAGGTTTTGAATAATCTCTTTGGAGTGGAACAAGTTGGTGAGCTTCTGCTATCTGGAAAACTAATTGGGTGAAGTGGGGAGTCAGATTCTGATTTTGGAGTCTGAGGACTCTAAGATTAGTAAACAAATAAGTAGCTGCTTATATTTGTATTTGTATCATTTAGTAATATCTTTTAAAAGTCCAAGCCTGGTCTTGATTGTGCTCTGGGGAATAAGAAAAAACAGGCTTCCCTTCCAGGGTCCATGTCAGCAGTGCCAAGATTCTCACCACTGAGAGAGAACTTCGTGGCCTCCAAAGAAGTGGCAATAGAGGCGGAGAGCAGGGCCCAGAATAAGGAGGCTGAAGAACTGAGGGAACTCAGGAGTGTCAGAAACCTGAATAAAATCACAGAAATAACAGGACTCTTAGATGGATGCAAATTCTGTCAATTACACAGATGCTTGTAAGGAAATAATTCAATACAAAAATTAAATTTAATTTTTCATTACAGACTTGTGAGGCCAGTTTATCCTGATCATGGTGGTGGTGGTGAGGATGGCAGTGTTAAACACTCCAGACTTCACTAATAGACACGCTCACATTTCCCTTTAATTTCCAAATTATAGCAGCTTAATTTTTTATCAAATTTCCAGTCTTCTACTAGATTCTTGAGGGTATGTTCCTTAGATTCAGTCTGTTTTATATGAACCATGTTATCCAGTTGCCAGGCTTGTACTCACCACCATCCTCTTCCACATGCCTTCTCCTATTTTTTGAAGTTGGGAACCCATAAACAATGCTACTCTCCCTGCACCACATCATCCCTCACACTGGCACTAGTTCCTCTTCAATTCTCCAGAAAGGCAGAGGACCAGGCTACAATACATGTAAGAATTTCCAGAGGCTTGGTAAGAACACAAAGGCATTACAAAGCTGAGGACTTAAACTTAAGCCTAACTGTGGCATCCTCAGATCTTCAGTCTTAAAAATCTCCCTTCAGCCCAGGCCAGATAACCCAGTTGATTACAATGTTCTCCCAATATACCAAGGTTGTGGGTTCAATCTCTAGTCAGGACACATACAAGAATCACCCGATGAATGCACAAATAAGTGGGACAACAAACCAATGTTCTCTCTCTCTCTCTTTCCTCTCTCTCTCTCTCTCTCTCTCTCTCTCTCTCTCTCTCTCTCTCTCTCCCCTCCATAAATAAAAATTAAAACTCCCCTTGGGCATTTCTCTCTCAGTGGCATTACCCTTATGACATGGTGCCATCCTCAGGGGAAGTGCACAGAAATGTGTCTCTCCCTCAGGATCCAATTCCCAACTATCTGAGTTCCAGATAAGCAAAAAAATCTACCTCCTTACCAGTCTGAGGTCCGTCATTCAGACTGCCATTGCTAGCCCAGGATTAACTTCTTCCCTAAATAGTTGACAATGCATATTTTTCCCTATCCTTAAACTATAAAGATTGGCTTAGACTAAAGTTATTGGGAGAATTCACCAGAAATTAACATTCTGATATTTCTCTAGTCAGGACAATGGATTCTTAAATACTGTCTCAAAGAGTTATTCGACGGCCAAAAATAGCTGCAAAGTCTCAAATTGTGCCCTTTAAGGTCTAATTACGTGATATGAATATATGTCCCCAGAATCTAGCTGCCATCTTTAAATCTCTGTGAGATAGATTTAATTATTACATCTATAGATGCAGACAGGTTAGACAGCGTGGTTAAAGCCAAAGTTAGTAAATGAGGACTCTAGGATTCATGCCTAGATAGAATGATTTTAGAACCTTCTCTCTCAACCACTATTCTGAAACTGCTTTAGGAATTTTAATAAGAAGCAATTTTCCCTAAAGAAATGACCCATAGAGATTAACCTTTCCCACACCCACAAAGATAAACTTTTATTTTGTTACTAGGGGCCCAGTGCACAAAATTTGTGCACTGGGGGGTGGGGTGTCCCTCAGCCCAACCTGCCCACCCTCACATACTGGGACAACTTCAGAGGATGTCCTACTGACAGCTTAAGATGGCTCTCCCCAACCCCTGGGAGCGGGCCAAAGCTGCAGTCTGGCCTCTCTTTGTGGGAGGCGATGGGGCTGATCAGAGGAAGACACCAGCCCCATCACCCTACTCCTGCAGCCACTGCCAGTCACCACAGCCACCAAGGTGGTTTCATCAACACAGACTCCAGTCCCTTCACCATGAAAAAATGACAACATTCTTTAGGCATTTTCAATATGTGTTTTTCATAGTATATGACATTTCTTTCTTTCTTTCTTTCTTTCTTTTTTTATCCTCATCTGAGGATATGTTTCCATTGACTTTTAGAGAATGTGGAAGAGAAAGGAAAAGACAGAGAGAAACATCAAAGTGAGAGGAACACTTTGATTCGTTGCCTCCTGCATGAGCCCTGACCTGGGCCCCAGTGAGGGAGGAGCCTGTAACCTAGGTACATGCCCTTGACCAGAATCAAACCTGGACCCTGTGAACTGCAGGGCAAGGCATTATCCATTGAACCAAACCTGCTAGGGCAGGATATAATATTTCTTAGCCCTCCAGCAGCAGACCTTTGTTTTTTATTCCAGCAGTGTGGTGGAAAAATCCTCGATCACCTATTTGGATTCTTATTACCCAAATTACTAAGAATATTAGCAGTGGCATACAGGGAGCTTAGCCAATGAGCAGTCAGATATTTCCTCTATAGTTCACACAGATTGCCAATAGCCTCTGATCGATCCCTGGCTCTGCCCCTGCCCAGGCCTAAAGCCTCTGGCCACACTTTCAGCCTGGGCAGTGGACCCCCAGCTCCCTCTGATCAGCCTTCGGAGGAAAGCCTCTTGCCAACGCTTTTGGCCAGGGCAGCAGACTCAGAGCTTCCTCTGATTGCCACTTAGCCCCTGCCCATGCCTGCTCAGGCCAAAACCCTCTAGCCAATGCTTTAGGCCTGGGCAGGGGACCACCAGCTTCCTCTGATCTCTAGCTCTGCCCCTGGTCCCTCAGCTCTGATCCCAGGTGTGGCCCTACCCAGGAGCCTCCTGGCTCAGGCATTTCACAGGCTGCTCAGGGCCCATGTGAGGCCTACCTCAGAGTGACCTGGGTGCCAGGATGTTCTGAGGACCCAGGATGTTCTGAGGCCTATGTATGCAAATTAACTACCATCTTTGTTGGGTTAATTTGCCTATTCACTTTGATTGGCTGGTAAGTGTGGCTGGTAGGCATGGCCTGTGAGTATAGCAGAGATATGGTCCATTTGCATATTACTCTTTTATTAGATAGGATTGTAGAGTAGTAACCATGTCTATATTTTTTAAATGTGATTTTTGCTCTACCTTTGACCATAGAGTGATTTTCTCCAAAACAAAGAAGCTATCTGTCCTATGCCTGAATGCAGTTTGCCAACACTAGAAAACAGAAGAACTGTTTGTGATGTTAAAATGGGAGCCCTGCTTACACGTGATAATATCTACCATTTATCGGGTAGGAACTATTACGCTTATCTCTAAACTTGTGTTATATTTGTGTGTGTGTGTGTGTGTGTGTGTGTGTGTGTTTTGAAAAAACTTGACAAGGACTTTACCATTATCCCTATTCTATGCTTGAAATTATGGAAACATGAAAACTAAAAGACTATCTCAGAACTCAGGGGATATAGAAACAAAACTTCATTCCTAGTCTAGTGCTCATCCACCAATTCCAAAAGCCTTTGAGTCATGCAGAATTCTTTATTTTCTTACATTCTTTAAAGTTTCAGGTGTGACTCTAATTATGAAAAGCACCCTTTATACTGAGATTTAGGCCCATTCTTAGTACTCATCAGCTGGAACCTTATGGGTGTACAGTGAACATCTCTCTATGTAAAATTTTGGAATAAGTAATATCCCATTTTTTATTACTATCATTCTCTAATGAGACAAGTGAAAATTGTTAGCTTCTCTTCAGGAAAAACCTATGCTGTCAGAACAGATAAAAGTGGTACAACAGCACTGGGCTTTCAGTTAGATTTCCTCAGCACCAGCAATCAGACTTACCAAATCTCATCTTCACATATAGGAATTAGAGAAAGTGTCAGCAGTTCCTCTATTGCACAGGTATGCTACAGGACTTAATGCGATAAAACACAAAAGCACACTGACACATAGGAAGTGCTATGTAAATACAAGTTTCATTTTTATGGAAATGGCTATATAAGAGAAACAAAATACAAATTACAAAATATAACTCATTGACATTCTACATCATTCTTCCTACAAATAGGATATAGCTATTTTTCAACATTTGAATCTGAGATATTCCTGGGAGGAAAAAAAGTGTTCTTAAAGTTAGAATTTAATGTATAATGACTTCTATTATTTACTTTAAAAATTATTTTATTTGAAAATATATGGAGGCAATACACATATAAAAACGGTTATTTAATAATGATTTTAGAAATGAGACTCAAAAACAAGTACACAAATTTTAACAGTGATTATCTTTGAAAAGTGAAATTATAAATTTGAGAGTAATGGTCTCATAACATCCAAATTTTTGTCAATAGTATGCCTTGTGAAATCATAAGAAAATGCATTTTATAATAACACTCCTTTGCCATAGGAAACTCCTAGAGTATTAGATATAAAAATATGGTTGCAAAATTAATGGTAGAAGAATAATAATGTAAATGGGATCACTAAATAGAACAATTATTAGTAACAAAATATACAGTTTAATTACTTTAAAATAATTATTTCTTGCAATATGTCTATGATATGTTAATGAGAGTCTCAAGTCCATGTTATTCTCAGATACCTGAGCTCCATCATCTGAAACATGACTTCATTCCAGGACAGAGGAAAAGGGTTCGAGAAGCGGACAATCTCATGAGATGTGTTACATGTCACTTCTGCTCACTTTCATTAGCCAAAGCAAATCACATGGTGAATCGCTCCTAGGTCTAACAGTTCTTTTTCAGTAGATATTGGGGAAAAGAGATAGAATTGTCCTTGCCAAAAACTTATCCCCCAGACCTATTATTTATACCCTTCACAAAAAGTGGAATGCAGTTCTTAAATTTGAGATCTGAGGAGGCCAACTGACTTTAGAAGCCAAGAGTGAAATTACTAGTATCCATCCTTTATTTCTTCTTTCAATCAATCAGCATAGATTGACACCTTTTATGTATGGTTCTAGGAATACAAAGATGAAATGACTTAGTCCCTTCTCTGATGCTATTTTAAGCTAGAAGAAATAGAAAATACCATCTCTCTGAGAAAAAAAAAATCTCGGATTCAAAATACACTAGAAATTAAAATCTTATTTTAAAACCATAAAGCTTAGTTTTATTCTCTTTGAAAAATTATAGATCCTCTCCCCATCCACTAAAAAACATAAAATAATTAATATCATCCTCCAATTAATAGGAACTGTAGAATATCTTAAAGTAATTTAAGTATCAATAAGAATCATCACTACCATAGATAGTGACTAAGTAACAAGCATATGAAAAGTTTGGAGGTAAAATTGATAGAGTACATTAAAAGTCTGACTTGGATATTGCTTATACTTCCTACTTCCCAAAGAAATTACAGTTACAAGGAGGACAACAAAAAATGTGTAGGCACCACTAATCTATGTTTGTTTCTATTGCCCCTAAAAATGTTCTCTTACTAAAATAGATTATTAGCCCAATAATTGCTCAGTTATTTCTTCAAAACCAAAGATGACTTAATAATACCGTAAGTGTAAATTTGTTGCAAGATATTTACAAGTTGGTCTCTCAATATTGTTCACTACAAATTATGAGCTGAAATTTGTGCATTGAGTTGCTGCACAGCAAAATAAGTGTCCTTGAACTATAATTCTCCTAGCCTTTCTTACTCCTATGATGAATGAAAACTGCACCGATAAAATAGGAATCCATCATTTATATTCACTGTTTTAATCTCAAATAGGCCAATAAAGATTGCTTACTATGCCATATGCTCTACCACTTTCACCACACTGGGAATATCCTTAGGCAGAGAGAAAACATCTCATATGTTTAGAGAAGGGTGCTTGGATTTGTGTTGTCTGTGTGATAACCATGCCCTTAACAGCTTCTCTCTGGTCTTGTGTAGTGTTAACTAGATTTATCTCCTGGTTACTAAACAGAATAAGTTGAAGTTTTATAACTCTGACTCTCACAGCCAAAAGCTCTTGCAGTTAACTCCTAGAAATTATCCTGTAAGTATCAGGAGAATTAAAAGCAACAATAACCACAAATATCCTGCTAGGTAAACTAATTTAACCTTGGAATGGTTAAATTACAAAGGATTTTGCCTAAACATATAAATAGGCCAAACAAACACTGACAATAGGCAATAATCCCTCACAAAAAAATTGCCAAAATACCACTAACAGTGAGAGTCAAGTTTTCTTCACAACAAAATATTGTTCTATTGTAGAAAACAAACAACAACAAAAACCTTCTTAATAAACCACTACAACAATGATTCTTAATAAATTCAGTAGTCCCTATTTTAGTCAGTTTAAGGACTATATACTGTGTACATTTTCCTTGTTTCATTTATAAACTCAAAAGGAGGTTAAAGAACTTTAACTAGATCACTTACCATTTGAAAATTGGAATATGAATTTTAAGGGGTAAAAACCAGCAACATTTTTCTTCTTTGAAAATCAGCAGCCTTAATAATGTTCCATTTCTATCATGTGAAGTCTAATTGTTTTTTCTCCGTTGCACCAGAGCAACCTTTATTATTTTTAACACATTTATTTCAATTATAAGTAGTAGTATCTGATCCAGACACCAAGGAAAGGGTAAGAAGAAGTCATTCCCTGATTTTTATTCCTATTGGTATTGGTATTTTTAATTTCTTTCTTAAATGAACCATGTTTGTTTTCATAAATGAAGTGACATGGGAAGCACAGAAGCCAAAAATGTATTTCCCTGAAATGAAAACCCAAAGTGCCAAAATAATTTAATCATAGTGTCTTCTGAATCATGAGATGACAATGAAATTTAGCATTAAAATTAAGCAATGAGAGAAGCACATCGGTTCGGGAGAATATGGGTTGGTTGGTTTTGTACAGCACCGACTCAGTATAAAACTACCTAAAAAGATAGATCAAAGCTGACCACTTAGTGTCATTCTGTTCTACAGCCATTGCTTCATACAGAGGATAAGGTCCCATAATTCTAACCTGCAGACCAGACTAGAGGATTGAACAAGGGAGTTACATCTATATTCAGTGTCTTTCATATTGAAGTAAATGTTTTAGGATTCCATATACATGAAGAAAGGCCAACCATTTTCCTTAAAAGTACAACTATAGCAATTATACTTGGAAAAAAGATTATTTTCCTCCCCTAATCTGAATTAATGTTATACAGCTACAGAGTATCAAGGTACAAAATTAGTTCTTTTATTACCAATAATAAAGTTATAATCGTCACTATTTATTGAGCACTTAACATAAGCCGGGCTTGTCCTTAATACTTGTGTTACCTCATTTAAGACTTTTGCTAACTATATAAAACATTATTAGTAGTATTATTTCCATAACTATAACTACTTTCTGAAATATAATTTATATTCAATAAGCTACATACTTAAAGCATACAATTTAGTAAGTTTTAACATATGTGTAAACCTGAGAAACTATTACCAGAATCAAGATAATAGATATATCCATCATCCCCAAAAGATTCTTAGTGCACATTTGTATTCATTCCTCCCTACCCATATTGTTCCTTCCCTTTCATCAGACAACCACTGACTAGCTTTCTGTCACTATAGATTGTGATATGAAGGAGCTAGAATTCTCATACACTGCTGGTGGGAATGTAAAATGGCACACATACTTTGGAAAACAGTTTGGCAATTTCTCAGAAATTAAACATACCCCTATGATATTACCTAGACCTTCCATTGCTATGTATTTATCCAAGATACACAAAAGCTTATGTCCCTAGAAAGGCTTGCATGTGAATATTCATAGACCTTTCATATGATATTAGAGGCCTGGTGCATAAAAATTCATGCCCTCGGGCATGTCCCTCAGCCCCACCTGCCCCATCTCACAGTCTGGGATCCCTCAGGGATGTCCACCTAACAGCTTAGGCCTGATCCCCAGGGGAGCAGGCCTAAGCTGGCAGTTAGACATCCCTCTGGAAACCCAAAGCCCTTGGGAGATGTCTGACTGATGGCAGGGAGCTGGCGTAAGCAATTAGTCGGACATTCTTAGCACTGCTGCAGAGGCAGGAGAGGCTCCCACCACTGCAGCTGTGATGGCCAGAAATAAGCTGGCTTCTTTCTGAGTGGTGCTCCCCTGTGGAAGTGCACTAACCACCAGGGGGAAGCTCCTATGTTGAGCATCTGCCCGCTGGTAGTCAATGCACATCATAGCGAGCAGTTGAGTGGCCTTAGCATGTCATTAGCACATTACACTTTCATTAGTTGAATGACCTACTGGACAACCAGAAACTAAACATAGTCTTTTATTATATAGGATGGATTAGGATGATGGTGGCTTCACCAGTATGGTGTGATGGTAAAGTAGTGAGAGGATGGAAGTTCTACCTCATTTTTTAAGAAAGATATTAGTGTAATGTCTTATATGTTACGGTGTGTCAAGGAAATATCCTTGGTATTTAGCCTAAGTGATTGGAAAATGGAATTGCTGTTAATTGAAATCAATAAAGCATGAGGAAAACAGAATAGAAGAGGGTAAGATCAGAGGTTCTTTTGGGATGTAATATTCAGATACCTGAGAAATGTGCAGAGGGAGATATCAAGAGGTTGTTGGTTAGTCATCATCCCATGATGCACCAACATGTTGCAGGGTCTATTCCTCATCAGGACACATGCCCAGGTTTGGGCTCCATTGCCTGTAGGAATTGTGCAGGAGGCTCTTTTATTTAAAAAAAGGCCCTTGGATATAGAAATCAAGACCTGAACTGAGAGGCCAGGGCTGGAGATAAGAATTTGGAAATTATTAGTAAACAGATAATATTTAAATATGGAAGTGAGTATAGAAATATAAGAGATGCAGTCCAAACTCTGAGTCCTAGAACTATACGTGGATAATATGTGTAAGAAAAAATGAAGAACAAGCCATGCAGATTAAGAAATAGCTGGGTGTAAAGGACAATGCCAGGAGACTGTGATATCCTGGGAACCACTTTTTTTGAAGTATGTAAAGAGTAGAAAGTAATACACCGTCTCAAATGCTACTTGTAAGTTTACTATTACCAGGAGAGGGAATTGGACATTCAATTTAGCAACACAACCAATAGAGACTTTGGTAAGAATAATGTCACTGGAGTGATGAGGATTAACTGCTTATTAGGGAAGGCTAAATAGAAAATGGAGAGAATGGAGTTGGCAACAGGAAGTATGAATGAATCTTTCCATATGTTCTGTGAAGAAATGTTAAAAAAGAAAGTGGTAGATGGAGAGGATGCAAGATCAAAAGAGGGTTTTTTTTTCCTTTTGATTTTTGAGTTTTCTTATTTTGTTTTGTTTTATGTTATTTTGTTAGTTAACCTGCAGTACAAGTATCCTTGGTGGTCTTTGATATGTAAAAATTTTAAATATATCTGCCTCTGTCTTTTTTTTTTTTTACTTTTTATCCTGAAATGGTTATAGATTCATAGAAAGTTATCAAGATAGTACAGAGAGATTATATGCTCTTTACCTACCTTTGACTAATATTTACATCTTACATAACTATTGTACAATATCAAAATTAGAAAATTCACCTTGGTTTAACATGTGTGCATAGTTCTAAGTCATTCTATAAATAGTGTGAATTCATGTAACCTCCATCATAATTAAAACACAGAATTATCCCATCAGCACAGAGAACTGCCTTGTGCTACATCTTTATCAACACAATTTCTGTCCTCTCTACTACCTTTCTTGACCACTGGCAGCCTCTAAGTTGTTCTCCATCTCTATAATTTTGTATTTTCTAGAATCTACACTAATAAAAGAGAAACATTGAAATTGACCATCACTTTGTGACACCCATCAGCTAATCAGGACTGAGTATGCAAATTAACCCAACACGCTTGCATGTCTGCTGCTCTGGGCCTCTGAACAGCAGACATGCAAGCATGGAACAGCTGTGCAATGGGCCTCTAGTGTTACATAAAAGTAATCATACATGGTGTGACTATTTCATATTGGATTTTTTTCACTCACCATAATACCTCTGTACTCCACCCAAGTTGCTGAGTGTGTCAATAATGTGTTCTATTTTATTTCTTAGTAGTATTATGTAATATGATGTGTCACAGTTTGTTAACCTTTCAACATTAAGAGACATTTCAGGATGTATGTTGAAGAAAAAATCCTGTAAAAGGGGAGGAACTGGCTGATGCAGAAGAGTGCTTATAGAGCTCAAGTGGAGAAATTGACCTCTGGACCATGGACATACATCCATCGTAAATCTGCTTAAGTCAGAGTCACTAGGCAAAAATTCCAAGAAAGTGGATGTGGAGGGTGGAGCTGTGGAAGCTCTTTCTAATTCTACTTTCTAAGTAAACTAGAGGCCCAGTGCACAAAATTTGTGCATAGGGGGCTGTCCCTCAGCCCAGCCTGCACCCTCTCCATTCTGGGACCCCAAAGGGAATGTCTGACTGCCAGTTTAGGCCCAAGGGGATCCCTCTCATAATCTGGGACTGCTGGTTCCTAACCACTCATTTGCCTGCTTGCCTGCCTGATTGCCCCTAACCTGCTTTTGCCTGCCAGCCTGATCACCTTCTAACTGCTCCACTGCCGGCCTGATTGACACCTAACTACTCCCATGCAGGCCTGATCACCCCCTACTGCCCTCCCCTGCCAGCCCAAACACCCCTAACTGCCCTCCCCTGCCGACCATATTGTGACAATGTGGGACAGCCATCCTGTGATTACGTGGGGGCAGCCATCTTGTGACAATGTGGGAGCATCCATCTTGTGAGAGTGTAGGGGTCAATTTGCATATTACCTCTTTATTATATGGGATAAGCAAGCAAGGACATCAATTGCAAGTAAAAGTGGTAGAAAAGTTTTTGCAAGTGTTAGGAGAGAAGAAAATGTGTTTATGCACCTAGGAGAGTGGAGAGTCAACAGATCAGAGATATGTAGGGCATTAATGGTACAGCATAAATGGCCCATAAAGATAACAGCTATGGGTTAAAGACAGAACCACCAACATGGTTGTTAGTTTTTATACAACCTCATTCAACTGCACGTTGTAGTTGCAAAGAACATTGTAGGTAGGCAGAAGAGAAATCAGAAAAAAAAAAGAAAAAAATCTAGGGTCTGAGAAAGCAGTACTTGTTTTTGGTTTCAGAAATCTGAAGCACATTGTTTGTATCCAATAAGAAACCTGTAAATGCAAGCAGCATAAAAGATAGTGAGGAGATGCCTTGGGTTATAAACAGAAAGCCAATGCTATTTCCCTTCACTGTTAAACAATACCTTGAAAATCCCATTGAAGTGCCACAGATATAAGTGCAATAGTGATTCCCTTGTCTGTTAAGGTGCTGAACCTTTAGCACCTTTCTCTTAGGGTTGGAACTATCTTTAAACAGCTCCCTCGATCACTGGCACTTCAATTTCTCCAGCCATTTGAATATCTGTAGACCTTTGTCTTTCTGATATAAAACATGTATAACTTACCCTACTCAGACTTTCTGATAAACCATTGCTATTTTTTTCATCTGTCAGATCTGAACATCATGTCAGGGAAAGAGAATAGTGGTGAAGAGCTTCTGTGGGAATTTTCATTTTCCTGACTGACACACTTGGCTGCAGTATTAAAACAAAAAAGCTTTGCAACTCCTCGCACACAATGAATTGGATGCAGAATCTCCCAGTGGCATTTCTGAATCATGCCTCTTGGGGCTGGAGACAACAGCACATGAAACAGCACAGTGCTATGTGGTGTTCTGAGGCAACCAGTGTGTCTGTGATTGCACAAAGCAGGCTACTACTTGTCTGAATACAAATATGACATTTCTGGAAGCTCTGAGGAAAAACACAAAAACAACTCCTCTGAATTCAGGGAAATTTCCTCATTATGTTGGTACAGCTCTTCCAGCCTGATGCATCTTCCAGTCTCAGTGGTCAGCACTATTTCATGGGCATCTCTGATTTTAATAGGCTGGCAACTAGATAGCTTTCTAATTAATGTTATGTTATCAGATGTCTAATTACTCTCTGGTGTTCAGTTTGATTATTGGTAACAAGGATCCACAGCCTCTTAGGAAACAGAAAAATACATGTGTAATTTGTTCAACTAGCTTGATCTGTTTTAGTATGCTCAAGTTTTACATTTATTCTCTTTCTCTTTTCCTCCTTCTTCTCCTCCTTCCCTCTATTCCAATATTCACACCTGTGCCAGAAAATAAACAAGGAGCTACAGTACTTATGTGGGTCATAGCACTTGGCTATGCAGACACAGAGAATAACAAATATTTTTCATTCTGTCACTAGCAGAGGTCAGCAGGGTGCCAGAATAAAATCTGCGGGTAGGGGCTCTGCCTAATTACCTTAATTTTCCAAGTTCCTCCAAGTCAGTGTGCCGTGTAAAACATAACTTAAAATGCTCTTTCCCTAGCTATTGACATATTTACTCTCACTTTAAACAACAAAGGCTGAAAATATGACTTTCCATTGACCTGGCTGCTCCATCTAAAACTGACTGAGCAAAGTCACCTTTGAGGGCTGCAAGGCTGAGAACAGATCAGCTGGGCCCATGAGGGGAACATTGCAACAGAGAGCTATTCTCAGTATCTAATTTGGTTATATGGGGATGGAAATGCTTGCCCAGGGCTCATTGGGAGTTAGACAGACTAGGAAAGGGGTAGGTAGGTGATTGGGAGGTGCAGGCTGGTACAATCTGCTCTCTGGAGATGGTCCTTTGGCCACAAGTCAACATGGCCCCACAGGCACTGCACATAGAAAAAATGTTTGTCCATGTCTGTCTCTAGAACTACTTCCACTGCTCTTTGGCATCTCCTTTTCAGTGCCCCTGCCACCCTCCTAGGCCACCTCATCTCTCCACATATTTTTCTCATTCCTATTCATAGCTAGTGCCTGCATTTTCCAACTGTCCTCTCAATTCCCTCAACTTGCCAAACTTCACATTAGCATTTCTGCATAAATAGATCCTTTTGTCTTAAATATTCTTCATCTGACTGGTTCCTTATCACTGGTTAAGTCTCATCATAAACAAGGACACTCTGTCAGCAGCTTGATTCTTTAGCATAGCAGCATTACATCATCCCTACATCCAGTTTAGGAAATACAGAATGATGGAAAAGAGAATCAGGGGTTAGAGTCGTCCCTTTAAGTTGCTGTGGGCCACAGCAGACCCGACTCACATCTTTGGAAATGTGCAGAATGTGATCAAGAGAATTTTGGAAATAATACAAAATATTAATTCAATTCAGGATGTGGACCTTGACTGTAACTATAGCCTATATACTAAGTACTATAATGTTGTAGTTATAATGTTGTAGATTAAAAGCTCTAGAATAAAACAGACTTGAGTTTTAATCTGTGCTTTGCTATTTATTGTTTTTTTGCTCTATTATTTGCTGTCATTAATTTTGACTCATTTTCCTGTATTTCAAATGAGTATAACAACACCAACTCCCAATATTGCTGTGGAAGTTATATATTTAAATTGGTTATCACAATGTTCAAAACATAATAAGTGGTTACTAAATGGTCATTTTATTATGATGATTATTATTAACATTATTTGATGATTAGCTTGAGTTGCCACTGTAAGAACAGAAATTTTAGTTGCTACCTCTGAAAGTTTATATTGTAGATTCTTCTGTTAGTGGGAGATGAGGAGAATCCTTGGTCTATGCAGCAGAACCACTCTCTGCTCTGTGAGAAATAGTCTGTAATTTTTGCCACTCTACTTATTCACCAGATTGAGAAAAAAACAAACAAACTTTATTCTAAAAAAAAAAATGCTATTTGAAGTATATGATTGATCTTTCTCATTTACATAAATTTAGTGGAATTTAATAGAGTATGGTCATTAAAAAATATTACAATTTCATTTTTGTTTATTTGAGGTTATTTTAAATATATGCTAAGTACATCCTTAGATTCTGCAATAAAGTTCCAATTTTATTTTATGCCACATAACAATTCATTTGCTTGGAGATAGCATTTGTTATCATCCTAATTATCACTTTGAAACAATCTTGACAATTATGTGCAGAAGAATTTGCTCAACCACACCTTGTTTAGGCTACATTCAGATTTGCTCTGTTGGCTATATAACTAAATCACTGCAATTGTACCTAAAGTAAGTTTGCAATTACCTCCACAGGCCTTTTCTGAATCACTTCATGTGGGGTAGAAACATTAATCTGGGTGCTTAACTACTGCTTGGGTATTAATTGACACTCTGATAACATATGTTACAGAACATTGCATGACACAATTTAATACAAAATTAGTTCAATAACTAGCTCCTATGGCTTATATTTCAATGAAGAATTATGCCAATGATTGAAACTATCATTTTAACAATATTAACTGTATTAAAAGTAAGCCTATAAGAGGTCATAAAATTTAGAGCTTTGCTATTAGCCTTAAGAATTTTCTCCATTATGTAAGAAAACTGTAAATAATAGTTTTACTATTGAAATTGTATTGCAAAAGTATAGTTTTATCATTTTTAATATATTTTATTGATTTTTCACAGAGAGGAAGGGAAGATGGATAGAGAGTTAGAAACATTGATGAGAAAGTAAGTTATCGATCAATTGCCTCCTGCACACCCGCAACTGGAGATGTGCCTGCAACCAAGGTACATGCCCTTGACTGGAATCGAACCTGGGACCTTTCAGTCTGCAGGCCGATGCTCTATCCACTGAGCCAAACCGGTTTCGGTATGGAATGTTTAAAATCAGTGCTTGGACATTTTTACCCTAAGTGTAGCTTTTATGCAAGATAAGTATTCATAATTTTATGAAATATTCTTTACTATAAAAAAGATTACATTTCTTAGCTATTTGGGGTTCATAAAACTAATTTAAATTTTTTGTTATTTTAACCATATGAAACATAGTATGGTTACCTAAGTAAAGATAAAGAAAGACGTCAATGCATGAATTAAATTTTTCCAAAATGACTACTAAACTAATACCATTCTAGCTTTGTGATTCATTTATTAAATCACTCATTCATTTGTTCATCATTCATTTAGTCATTGAATCTTTATTAGTCATACTATGTGTTAGGCACTTTTATGTGGAAAATAAACATAAAATAAAAAATAATGCCATCAGAGAGTGTACATTCTAGTTGGTTATGGAAGTTGGTGAATAAACAAAATAGACATCAAAATTATAAGTAAACTACAGAATAGGTATCTTTCAGAACCTCCTGAAATCTAGCTTGATGGAAGTCCTGCAACTAAGGATATAAAAGAGAAGCTACATTGAGACTGGTAGGAGAGGCAGAGATGAAAACAGGCTTGTCCCTCCCCACATATGATGGATAAAGATCAGAGGGATAATTAGACTGCAGAAGTCTCTCCTGAGGAGCAAAGGGTCCTACTACACATCAGGTCCCCATTATAGGGTCTCAGTATCAGGAAGAGAAGTCTCCATTAATTCTGGCTGTAAAAATCAGTAGAGGGTGTGGCTGTGAGATATGGAGGACTGCTGGTGATCTAGGTCTTTCCTCTGGAAACTGGACTCTCACACAGACTTACTCAGACTCACTCCCTCTGAGCTCTGGCATGGGTACAGCAGCTTGAAAGGAACTGGGGACATATGGGGAGAAACTGAAGTGTCTGACATCAGGATAAGAGCTGAAGGGAAGCTTTCGCCTAGGCAGAAGTGCTGTCAGAGGCCACTGTTCGTTTCCTGAGTCTTTCCCCCACAGAGCTGGCAGGTGGGTGCCTTATCTGAATCACCATAAACCTGATTAAAACAGTTCATTCTGCCCTGGTTATTTCCCAATACTCTTCCCCACCAGACTTACTCAAGGAGTTTCCAGTGGCTTTTCCAGATGAATGGCTTATATGGGCTCATACTTCAAACGTTCCTAAAATCTCTCAAACAAGCAGTATCTGGCCTGAGTATAACCTGTACCTC
Organism: Lasiurus borealis; assembly: GCA_004026805.1. Taxonomy (NCBI): domain Eukaryota; kingdom Metazoa; phylum Chordata; class Mammalia; order Chiroptera; family Vespertilionidae; genus Lasiurus; species Lasiurus borealis. The sequence goes on along the minus strand of PVJN01002982.1, from coordinate 15,247 downwards.
TGGCTAAGTGGCCCAAGATCCAGAACTAGTGGCAGAAGAATTTGGTTTGAAGCTTGGCCTCTCCTGGACACCTCCAAGCCAAACCCAAGTAGAAGCCATCTGCAGATAGCTTTTTAGCTCATACGGGGTGGCCCCAGGAAGAATACAGGCTGTGGCTTACCTTTGCTTGCATTTCCTGGTAAATCCCAGAGTCACCACACTTGGTGAACAGCTTCAGACCATATCAACACACCATCCAAACACTGCCATAAGTGACACATACAAAAGACAAACTAAGCAGGCACAAGAGCCCTGCTAAAGTAAGTCCTGCTTCATGTGGTGGTCTCTTGCATAGCTGATTTTCCACAGTGGTCACAACCAATCTTTTCAACCAATTGGCTTAGGGATATATCCCTCCCATTGCTGTTCTAACAGCAATCAATGCTCAGTTACAACAGCAGGGTATATATAGCCCAATTGGGAAGAGCAGGAAGAAGGGAGCATAACTGGAGAATCCAGCTCAGATTAATGGGAAGGGTGTGCCAGTAGACCCTACAGGATAAATACTACATTATACCACTCAAAGCCCAGGAGACTTAGTAGCTTTACCTACTACATAGAAACAAACACTGGGAGGCTGCCAAAAAGAGGAGACAAAAAAAAGTCCTAAATCAAATAACAAAACAAAACTTCATTGAAAGAACTAAACAAAAGAGAGACAAGAAACCAAATGCAGAGTTCAAAGCACTGGTTATAAGGATTATCAATGAACTTCTTCAAAGAGCATAAAATAAAGACATGGAAACCATAAAAAAAAGAACCAGTCAGAAATGAAGAATACATTGACTACAATGAAAAATTATATACAGGGAATCAACAATAGAGTGGATGAAACTGAGAATCACATCCAGGATTTGTATTATAAGGAAGCAAAAATATCCAATCAGAATAGAAAAAGAAAAAAAAGAATCTAAACAAGTGAAAATAGTGTAAGGAGCCTCTGTGATGGCTTTAAGTGTACCAATATTCATATCATAGGGATGCTGGAAGAAGAAAAGAGAGAGAGCAAAATATTGAAAGCCTGTCTGAAAAAAAAAAGAAAGAAAACTTCCATAAGCTGGTGAAGAAAATAGATATATAACTCTAGGAAGTACAGAAAGTCCTAAACAAGATGAACCCAAAGAGACCCAACCAAGACACATCATAATTAAAATTCAAAAGATTAAAGACAAAGAGAGAATCTTAAAAGCAGCAAAAGAAAATCATTTAGTTACCTACAAAAGAGTTTCTGTAAGACTGTCAGTTGATTTTTCAACAGACATTTTGTAGACCAGAATAGATTGGCAAGAAATAGTCGAAATGATGAATAGCAAGGACCTACAACCAAGATTACTCTACCCAGCCAAGCTATTATTTACAATTGTAAAGATAAAGAGCCTCCCAGCCAAGAAAAAGCTAAAGAAGTTCATCATCATCAAAGCAGTATTACATGAAATACTAAGGGGTCTTCTTTAAAAAGAAAATAAAAATTCATATATACAATATATAAGCAATAAATACATATCTCTCAACAATTGAATCTAAAAAAATTAATGAACAACTGGAACAGAGAGACTCATAGAAACAGAAAACACTGATAGTTGCCAGATGTGAGGTGGTTTGAGGGGATGAGTGAAAAAGGTAAAGGGATTAATACGTGTAAATTGGTAGTTACATAATAATTACAGGGATATAAAAGTACAGCATAGGAGATATAGTCAATATTATTCTAGTAACTAACTATGTATACTGTCCAATGGGTATAATATTTATCAGAATCATCACTTAGTAAGTTATATGATGTCTATTCACTGGGGTGTACTCCTGGAACTAATGCAATATTATATGTCAACTGTCATTGAAAAGATTAAAAAATACTTAAAAATAAAACAAAACAAAGCAGCAAAATATATAGAATTTCAGGTGGTGATAACTCCAATGAAATAAATAAAGCAACTAGAGGGGTATAGAAAATGCTAAGGATGGATTTGAAATTTTAAAAAGGAAGGTAGGGTATGTGCTACTGAGAAGGTGACATTTAAACCAAGACCTAAAGGGAAAAGTATGGGGTAAATCTTGCAGAAATGTTGAAGGAAAGGGAGTTCTAAGAGAATATTAAGAATAAAGGTTTAGCCGAGAACAGTTTGGCTCAGTGGATAGAGCGTCAGCTTGCGGACTGAAAGGTCCCAGGTTCGATTCCGGTTGGGGGCATGTACCTTGCTTGCGGGCACATCTCCACTATCGGGCGTGCAGGAGGCGGCTGATTGATGTCTCTCTCTCATTGATGTTTCTGACTTTCTATCTCTCTCGCTTCCTCTCTGTAAAAAATCAATAAAATATATATTTTTTAAAAAAAATAAAGGTTCAGAAGTGAGAGAACTGCTAGCACTAGGAAGAAAGTCAAGAATGACAATGTGGCTGGCATATCATTACAGAAGAGAAGAGAAATGAGAAATGGAGAAACAGAGGATAGAGATAGCAGATCTAGTAAAGGCCAAAGACCGTAAAAACCATTATAAGAGCATCTTTTATTAAAGCTGAGTTAAATAGGATGTTACCCAAATCTTTATTGTGTTTGGAGATACATTTTAATAATCTGCTGTTTCCTACATGCTACATGATAGTAATGTTTATTTGGTAATATACTAAACGGCTCATGGTTCAACCACAGTTTTTTAAGTTACTGACAGCAATTAATGCTATCTAATAAAGAGGGAATATGCTAATTAACCATCTCACTCTCATAAAGATGGTGGCACCCACAGCCAATAAGGACAGGACATGCTAATTGACTGTCACACTCTCAAATATGGCAGAGCCCATAGTCACAAAATGGCAGCTCCCTGTACTCTCAGCCCTGCTGGGATGGCAGGCATGTGGCACCACAGGCCTATACCCAGGCAGATCCATCTGCTCCATGCACCTGCCTCCAGAGTCTCCCAGTTCCCTCAGCCCCCCAGCTGCCCAGGGCCGGCTCAAAGTGCAGGCAAGCTTTGGATGGTGATTGCCCAGCCGCCCAGGGCCACCCAAGGCTCAGGTAACCAGGGCCAGCCAAGGCTTGCACTGCCAGCAGTGAAAGCAGCAGAGATGTGATGGGCACATCACCTTCCCCTGATTGCCAGGTCACCTCCTGCCCCTGAGGGCTCCCGAACTGTAAGAGGGGCCAGGCCAGGCTGAGAGATCCCTCTCCCACTAGTGCATGAATTTTCATGCACCAGGTCTCTAGTCAATAATAAAGCTGAAATAAACCATATTAAGGTTAAAGGCATCCCAAGGATGGAGAGAATTTTGTTGAAATATTTGTTCTTTAATTAATTTTTTTTAAACTGGGACAGAAACAGCTAGTGATCCTCCAATGTCCATCTTCCTATAAATTAAATGGAAACAGAGATGGAAATAACATATGGAAGTAAGCAAAGTGACCCAACAGCTGTGACTACTTCATCTCTAGTTGGTAATATGAAAAAGAGAAAAAAAATCTATGTTTTTACAGCCCATATTTTGCCTACTTTCATTTGCACCAGCTTAACCTACATTCTGTCAAATGTTTTCTAAAAACAAGAAGTTAAACTGAACAGAATTCCTAAAACTCTATTATTTCCCTGTATTCTTTACCTCACCCCACAAAGAAAAATGCATTTCATTGGATGTTTTTTAAAATAAATAAAAAACAAGAAGTCCATGACCCTTTGAGCTCTAACTTTTATTCTATGTTTAATAGAGAAGAAAAGAGAAACTTTGGAAATAATTTGAATACATCCTCAAAGGGAAAATGAGCTTTTCTTTCAGAAAAGCATTTTCTTTTCTTGTTGCTAATTAGAGTGGTAGCTAAACCAGATTTATTCAGGAACATGTGGGTAATGAGATCTACACAAGGTACTAGGAGGCATTCATTGAACTATGATATTTTAAAATTGCTTGCTACAGAAAGAAAGAGATATGGAGAAACACAGGCTAAGATAATGAAGGGGAAACTTAAAGAGCAATGAAGACTCAATAAGAACCAGACAGAGGTATATAGCATAAGCTTGTTTAGAAACCTGTGAGTGCCTTTTTATTCTCCATGGGTTTTTTGTTTTGTCTTTTAAAACTAATGCCTTGAAAGATCCTCATTAAGCTTAGAAAACAACATCAATTGTTTGAAATCCTGGAGACATTATCTGAGTAGTATCGCAGAATGAAAAAAACAATAAAAAATGTCAACGAGCTGAAAACTACTGTATTGCCTTTGCTTACTTTTCAAAATTATAAAATATCTCAAAAACTATTTTACAAATAGCTTTTAATGATTATATTTACTTATTATTTTTATTAAAGATATAATATTTGCATGAATATGTCCAAGTTTACTGACATTTCAATTATTTTTCCTTGAGATTTCTTAGATAATTTTTGTGTTAGATTAATGGATCTAAATATCATATTTCTTAGAATCAAAAAGCCAGTAGATTGAGGAGGAGATAAAAAAAATAGCTTAATGCATACTATGTCAGGATATTTAATGTCAACTATGCAATTTTGAGTCAATTTCAAAGAGAAATTTAAGATGTATATATAAAATTCAAAAATCATATTTTTGCATAATTCTGATAAAATATTTTTAAATATCTGACCCAAAGATCATTTTGGAGTACTTATTTGGAATGTTCCAGATATCATTTAGATAGCATCCAACATCCTTTGAAGGATGTAATGAGAACTCTCAAAGTATAGTCACTTAAATATTTCCATGTCATCAAGACAATTATATGTTAACTTCTAATCAAATTTGTTTCTAAAAAGACAGTTTGGAGAATTTAGCCAACAAGAATGTTTTTTAGGTAAATAAAATAAATGTTTTGCTTAATTTTTAATTAAAAACACAATATGAGCTGATAAAGCTACAAAACAAATATCTCAAATAGGACACACAATCTCTTTCTTAGATTGCTCTTTTTTTTCTAAAAATAAAAAAGTCATGGTAACATGAAGGTCTGATATACAACACTGGTAAGAAAAGTTAAAAACAAACAACTAAGCAACTATCTCCTCCTTTGATTTGAATGTCAAGTGAATCAGATGAAGAGCCAACTTCCACTATCTCAAGTTCAACTCCTTTCTATTTTAAGGATTCAAAACTAATTATTCCATCAGCTTTTACTATTTATATGGCTCAATTAAATAATAAGTTATAAATCTAATTATTCTGTCTTCTAAATAACTGATAAGCTCACCCTTCTTTCATTGAATCTGAAAATAATAATTTACTGCATAATTTGAGTTGAGCAACTATCCTACCTAATAAAGAGGGAATATGAAAATTGACTGTCATAACTTCACCAAGATGGCCATGCCCAAAGCCAATAAGGAGGGGACATGCTAATTAATTGCTATGCCCGCAAAGATGATAGCACCCAGAGCCTTAAGATGGCAGTGTCCAGTTCCCTCAGTCCCACCAGGGCAGCAAGCACTTGGCATGGCCAGGCCCGCTCCCAGGCAGGTCTGGCTGCACCGTGAACCTGCCTCCGGAGTCCCCCAGTCCCCTCAGCCCCTCAGCTGCCCAAGGCTGGCCTAAGATGCAGGCAAGTCTCAGATGGTGGCTGCCCAACTGCCCAGGACCACCCAAGGCTCAGGTAACCATGGCTGGCCAAGTCTTGTGCTACCAGCAGTGGCAGCAGCAGAGGTGGGATGGGGGTGTTGCCTTCCCCTGATTGTCAGGTCACCTCCCACCCCTGAGGGCTGAGGTACTGTGAGAGGGGGCAGGCATGGCTGAGGGACCCCACCCTTCCCTGTCCAGTGCATGAATTTTAATACACAGGACCTCTAATAAAATATAAGAAATTATAAATGAAGTATTTTCCCATAAGAAGTTATCAACTATATAGGGGGAAAAAGGAGATAGCATCATCTCCCAATGGAAGTACTAGGAAAGCACTCTGGTCTCTGTGAATCCACTGTCCAAACCGAATAAAGGGTGATTGTTACAAATGGCATATCTGATTAGATCATCACCCTTTATGCCCCAACTCCCAATTAAAGACATGAAATATTTCACTGGATTACCAATGCATTTAGGTATAAGCATAATCATTTTCAGGGCTATTCATAGTTCCACCCTGAGTTGCCAGCCTTACCTTTCACTATGCTTCTCTTCTCTCTGCTTCAGCCACACTGACCACGTTTCTTCCTCTAGCCTTGCTGTCTTTCCAAATGTGGTTTTCCTTCATCAGGTTAACTCCTACTTCAGATCTCAGTATAACTATCATTTCCCTGACCCATCTTTTTAGGTTAAATTATTTATTAATAATATTTCATAGCACCAGAAACCTCTCCTCAGTGCAAAGACTTTAGAGATGCTTTTATAATATTGTTATTAATCAATATCTATCTTGCTCTCTAGGTTATAAGCTCCAAAAGTAGAAAAATCATGTTTAGTTCTCTTCACCATTGTAAAAGAATTGTCTTGTTAAAGAGCCCGAATTCTGTAATCACTCAATAAATATTAGTAGAATCAGTATTATTTTTAACTGAAAAAGGCAACTGAATTTAGCAGTCCTGTCAATGGAACTTCAGGAAATACCCTGCTAATGTTAATAATGGCTCTCAAAAGAAATTTTAATCATTGTTATGTTTATATTTGGCTCTGTTGACTAATGAATTTGCTGACCATTGTCCTAGGGCAATGGAAACTAAGAAAAAAATAAACATATAGGACTGCATCAAAATTATAAAGCTTCTGCACAGCAAAAGAAACCACCAACAAAATGAAAAGGAAGCCCACTGTATGTGAGAACATATTCGGCAATGATACACCTGATAAAGAGTTAATATCCAAAATATATAAGGAACTTATGTAACTCAACAGAAGGAAAACAAACAATCCAATCAAAATATGGGCAGAGGACACTTCTCTAAAATGAACATGCAGATGGCCAAGAGACATATGAAAAAATGCTCAAAGTCACTGATCATCAGAGAGATGCAAATTAAAATGACAATGAGGGATCTCCTCACACCTGTTAGAATGGCTACTATCAACACATCAACCAATGACAAATGCTGGTGAGGATGTGGAGAAAAGGGAACCCTAGTACACTGCTGGAGGAAATGCAAACTGTTGCAGTCATAACAGGAAACAGTATGTAATTTCCTCAAAAAGTTAAATATGGAACTCCATTTGACCGAGTGATCCTATTTTTAGGAATATATCCTAAGAAACCTGAAACACCAATCAGAAAGAATGTATGCACTCCTATGTTCATAGCAGCACAATTTATAATAGCTAAGATTTGAAAACAGCTCAAGTTCCCATCAGATGAGTGGATAAAAAAGCTGTGGTACATTTACACCATGGAATGCTATGTAGCAGTAAAAATGAAAGATCTTTTACCCTTTGAGACAGCATAAAGGGACCTGGAGAGTATTATGCTAAGCAAAATAAGCCATTAGAGAAAGACAAGTATCACAGGATCTCACTCATATGTAGAATCAGGTGAACAAATCAGCTGATTAACAAAATAGAAGGATGGGTTAGACTGGAATATCAGAAGGAAGGCGGGGGAAGGTTAGTAGGTGGGATTACATCAATAGAGCTTGTATGCACATATGCATAATGCATTGATATAAACAATAGTGTGAAGGACTGGGGTGCAGGGTGGGGCAGGTTAGAAAATGTCAATGGGGGAAAATGGGGACATATGTAACACATTTGACAATAAAGATTATTTTTAAAAAGAAATTAAAACAGTATTCAGAACCCCCAACTCTCAAAAAATACAGTAAGGAACAAGTAGAATACAGGGGGGGGGGGGGAGACTATGGTCTGCTAAAGTTAATTTGTTCATTGTTTTCCTCATCTGCCCTTTATCCAGTCCCAAAACTAAGTCCACAGAAAGAATGATGGATGGCTTAAAGATCATGTATTATACAAGTAAACAGGAATGTAATGATATAGTCAGCATATTTCATCTTGCAAACCATATGCTTATCGTCACAGAGTAAAATTTTTAGATTTGGACTGTTTTTTAATGTGATGTATATCATTAGGAGATAAGACTACTAGCAGCTGTTCTAAGGAAATAGGAGTTTTACTAAAAGAATCCATTGGAAGGAAGTGAATAAAACAGATTGGTGATAAGAGAGGAAATCAAATGTAACTTCTCCATTTCTAATCCCAACTCCCAATTGGTTTTACAAATTCCAATGCCTTTTGTAAAATATTTTTAACATCTTCATTTACAGCTGTATAAACTGTTATAATATGGACATTTTTACTTACATAAAAATTAATACTTGAAAAGTACTTTAAAATTCTTAGTACTTTAAGCATCTTAAACATGAGTTAATATTATAATATAGTCTAGTGTGCCATAAACTGTAATAAAACAATAATTTTAATAGTGTTGAAGAAACTGGGGAATTTATATGCATATATGCATAGCTCATGGGCACAGACAATAATTTGGTAAAGGCTTGGAAGAGTGAGGTGAAGGGGGTCAACGCAGAAAAAAAAAGGAACATTGGTAATACTTTCAACAATGAAGATAAATTTAAAAAAACAATCTGGCATAAACACAATTTTTTCTCTTATAAAAAGGTAAGCTAATTAAAAAGAAGCTCCTCTTATCTTATGTTCTGTCATGTCAGCATCAGTATCTGCACTAGCTGCTGAAGATCCCAGAAGCAAACTCCATTAGAACTAGAAGAAAAGAGAGAAAACATGGTCATGCTCTACACATAATATAGTATACTTACTATGTTAGCCAAAACGTAGTCAAAGCTATAAAGCAATCCAGAAAATATAGTTTTTATTCATGGTTATATACATAACCAAAAATACATGGCTATATATTTATATAAAACTAGTAGTCTCTGCCACAGTGATTCTATGCAAATAACATAACCTTCTTAAACAACAAGTTTATCATTTGTAACATCAATTTTAATAACTATATTATCAGAATGTAATGATGATGGCATGTTCTATTAGAAAGTGCCTATAAAACAATGTGTTTACATTTAAGTCCCATATAAAACGCTAATATGCAAATAGACCAAACAATGGGACAACAAAATAATTAAACAACCAATGACATGCTCTGACTACCAGGGGGCATGCACAGAACATGGCAGGCATCAGCAGCAGGTAACAGAGCATGGGAAATGGTGGGCATTGGCTGCAGCAGGATGGTGGAACAAGTGAGCAGGGGCGCCAGACCAAGGTGGGGCACCAGTCACTGTCATCAGGGCAAGCCTCTGGTTGTTAATGAAAATTCTTTGCTCCCATGCACTGCGGTCCCACTCAGCACTCACACCTGCTGCCAGTGCCGGCCCTGCTCATGCCCTCTGCCAGAAGTGGAGCAGTCACTTCCACCCACTTCAGTGCCCGGTGCTGACCCCATTGGTCAGTGCCATCAACAGGTGCAAGTGGTGGCTGCCGGCCCCAATTGCTCCTGAGGACTTCTCTACTTCTCCCTACTCCTGAGGGTTAATCCAAGCAGCAGCTGCTGCTTGCACCCACTAATGGTGCCAGCCCCAATCGCTCCACATCATCAGCAGGTGTAAGCAGGGCTGGTGCCATTAGCCCATGGGAGCAACGGCTGCGGGAGTGGGGTTGCTGGCAGACAGGGGACAGGGGGCATAGTGGAAGGAGCCAGGCAGGGATGTGGAGGATAGGCTGAGACCTGCCTCTGTGCCCACCACAGCCTCATGACCCCCAGTTCCTTTAAAGGTGCACGAATTTGTGCACTGGGCCCTTAATTTGTTCATAAGAGTCCATGAATAGAAAAATCTGCTAAGGGGCTATTGTATTATTAATGGAAATTGAACAATTTATACTATAGTCAACACTTATTAAGGCATTATTTTTTCAATATGGCTTTGAAGATTCTGTTTATAAAACTCTCAAATTTAATCACTAGATTTAAGTCCATCTTTTGTCATTTGTAGTACTTGAAAAAGAATCACTCTGTTTTTTCTCTTTAGCAAGAAAGGCTTTTTCCTAATTCAAGAGCTCTAAAACTATTCGAAAGTGAGTGTGGGCTGAGGTTAAGGTTTGATAAGAAGTAATTGCAGCCAATCCTGTGGGATAGCTCAGTACCTCTTCACAGCCATGCATACAAAATGCTCAGCAGGCATTGTTGTATTTCAGTCACATTCCTATACATATACCAGTTATACATTCCTCAGAGGTCTGTAGTAAAAGCAGTTTCTTTATAAAATAATGCAACTTTCATGAAGATGGATTATTTTTTCTATAAGGTGAGGTCAGACAGACAAATGGTTGGTAGCTAAAATCAAGGGGACTCTGGTGATAGGGGAAGTGGAAAGCAGCTGTAAATATTATAGAGATGCTACTGAATGCTAGGTTATGCTTTAAAATCATTTAAGTCAAACATGGGGAAAAAAGTTTAATCATTTGTCTTTAAAGAAACTACCTTAGAACATTGAAGTTCCTCTTCCCGTGGGACCCAAAGAAAGACTGTTGCTGACAATTGATAAAAGAGACACAATGGGCCAGTTTTCAGATGTGCCTTCTGAATGCCAATTTGTACAATAAAACCCTTTGAACAACCAGAGGATGTTTTCAAAGAAGCTGCTGGTTCAAAATGAATAACTTCATTTTACTGTGTTTTCTGCTCTTCTATAGATCATCATTACTATTTTTATTTTCTATTTTCAGCTGAAATGTGAATTAACCTTTTGTTCCATCTGTTGCCTGCCTTCTGAAGCAGCACCACCTCCTTTTCATTGTTCCTTTCAAAATCACTGAAATTTGCAAGATGTGCCATTTCCCTCCCTTACTCTGTGGAGGAGTAGCAGATCCAGCCTTTCAAGCATGAAAATTCCTAATAATTCAAGTTACTTGAAGATTAAAATGCGTATGCATCACAGGTAATACCCAACACCAGAGCAAGTATTATTAGAGAGGCAACAAAAACTTTGTTGCCCTGAAATGTGTTCTTTAGATACCTGTCATAGGACCTTGGTCTCCCCATTGTGACTTGCTAAAGACTTCAAGCCTCTGAGAAAAATTAAAAATATTTTCATGAAGGTATTAGTTACCAAACCACTACCAACCATAAATGTCTCAGCCCATACTAGTTTATCTGATCATCTTGCCATGAAACTACTGCACTGAAACTCTTGATTTCTTACCAGAAGATAATGTTAATGGGGAGAAATTAAAGTCCAGGCTCCAAACTTTATCCTAAATGAGGACACTGGTAAAATCAAAGGAACTGTCAACTCCCCATCTGAGAGTATTCATGCAACAAATTAGCTAATTTTAATATTTGAGGAAATAAAAAATAAAAATTTGCTCAGAATTTCTTAGTGTCTTAAAATATTGTTTCTTGTTCATAATAGCCTGTTAAAATAATTAAGTATAACTGTATGTATAGCTATGTTTATGGAATACATATTTGTCCAACTCTCAGACAGTCTTCAAACCAAATTAATATTTCTGCCCCCTCACAGCAACATCTAGGCACTTCAATGGGGTCTGCCCTAGAAGGGCTAGAAATGCCCACCTGTCTCTGCCAGGCTGTGTGGTATCACAAGGAGAGGATTTGGTCATGAGCCAATGGGAGGTAGCACATGGAAACAGAGCACAGCAGGGCTAGTTCTGGTTCTTATAAAGAATGGTAAGAAATCAAACCATTTACCACAAACTCTGCCTTTTCAACTTACTCAGGATAATCAATATTCTACATAGATATGGAATGGCATAGTAGATGATATAAATGTGTATTTCAGAATAAGAGTAAGGACTGGAAGAGGCCTTAGAGGTCACATAACCTGACCACCTGTTGTGAGGCCAAAGTGACTATTGCCTTATCTATATTTATAAAAGTCATAAGTGACTGTTATGACCAAATGACTGGAACAACTGGTTGACCAGTTACTATTACGTGCACTGACCACCAGGGGGCAGGCTTTCAAGGTAGGAGCTGCGCCCTAATGGTAAGTGAGCTCCCACAGCCAATTTTCCACAGCCAGCTAACCTCTCCCAATCCCTAACCCTCCTCCCCACCACTGTCAGATCTTCTGGGATCCCTTCCTACTCTACCAGGCCCCATCTGGCAGGCCCATCCAGCAGCCCTTGTCCCATGGCAGGAAAGCCCTAGCCAGCCCAGCCCTGATTGGGACTAGGCAAGATGGCCCCGATAGGCCCTCATTGCTGGCCAGTCCTAGGGGTCGACGCATGCATGAATTTTGTGCATTGGGCCACTAATATTTTATAACTAGAAACGACCAAGGCAAGACTAATCGAGATTCCTCTTTCTATGAAACTATTGACATTAACTAGATGTGAGTCCAAAAAAAGATTATCAAAGGCAATGTTTGGAAATATGTTGATATTGATATTCATTAAACAAATGCACTGCCTAAAAGGATTCTGCTCTGTGTCCTTTGTAAAACTTTGTATCACAGGGAAGGCACAGAAGAACTATGAATTAGAAGACTTACTCACTAGTATTATTTCCACCATAAATTAAGTTTCTTCCTGTGTGTTATCACATGCTAATTCATCTTTTTTCTTCTGAAAAATATGAGGTTAAATATTTTTAATCTCTTAAATCCTGTCAATCTTATTGCTCTAAAAAAGTAAAATTTTCCAAAAATGCAAAATATGGTCCTATAATATATTTAGATTACTGTCATATTCTCCTTTCATAATAATATTAAAGGAGATTGATCTACATGTCTTTCTCTGGGAGAAGCAAATATATAGAGATTGTATAGTTAATCAAATGTATATTATTTAATCTTTTGAAAGTATCACCCTCCTGATATTCACTAATAACAAGAAAGGTTACATGGAGAATAAAATAATATAGTTGAGTTAAAACATAAAGGCTTGTTATTAGGGAGTAATGGCTAGCATGACAAAGATAGTGTGTTTTAAGGTAATTTTAATAAATAGTAACTAATAGCTGGAGGTGTTGGCCAAATACCAAGAATGACAGGTTTTTCTATTTGTAATGAGATAGCAATAAATTTAAGTTTATTTTAATAATTCTTAGTATTGAGACCACGAGAAATGTATTTTTCTTTTGGTAAGCAATTAAGGATATACATTCACTGTCCGAGAGAATTGTATAGTTAAAGACAAAAAGTATAGTTTTTGGCCCTACTGCTCCAAATTAACATGTATTTAGATAGATCCTAGATAGATTTTAATTCCATTTTATTTTTCAAGTGTATAACCCATTTAAGTAAAAAGACAAAAAGCATAGGAAATTCTAATTAGCTCTCCATGAATTCCATTTGCTAGGAAGAGAAATAAACTAAAAGTCAGCCCTAAGGTTATCTATATACTAGAGGCACAGAGCACAGTAAAATTGTTCATATGTAGGGTACCCTGGCCTAACCTGCCATCAAGGCCATGCCTGCCACCCTACAAAACCTGGCACATTTCGTGGATACTGCCACCAGCCCACAATGTTCCTCAGATGCTGCCAGCACCCCGCGATGCTCCAGAAGTCCCACCCACTGCAGTTGCCATGGGACCTGTAAGTCCCACCCACCATGGCACAATGCACCTCCAGTTGTTGGTCTATATCTATGATCTTATCTAATAAAAGAGTGATATGCAAATTGATCATCACTCCAACACACAAGATGACTACCCCATTTGATCAAAGATGGCTGCCACCACATGGCCAGCAGGGGAAGGCAGTTGTGGGCAATCACACCAGCAAAGGGGGGAAGTTGAGAGGGACTAGGCAAGGGAGGGCAATTGCTGCAGGGGGTGGGGGGATCAAGGGGAGAACCAAGCCTGCAGAGGAGGCCAGTTGGGAGGGACCAGTCCTGAAAGGGAAGATGGTTGAGGGCAATCAGGTCTGCAGGGGAGAGCACACAGGAGTGACCAGGATGGCAGAGGATGGCAATTGGGGTGATTAGGCCTGCAGGGGAGGATAGTTGGTGGGACCAGGCCTACAGGGGAGGGCAGTTGGGAGGGACAAGGCCTGCAGGGAAGGGAAGTTAGGGACAACCAGGCTGGCAGGAGAAGGCAATTAGGGATAAGCAGTCCAGCAGGAAAGCAGTTAGGAGTCAATCAGGCTGGCAGGAGAGTGGTTAGGGGGTGATCAGGCTAGCAGACAGAAGCAGTTGGGGCAATCGGGCAATCAGGCAGGCAGGCAGGCAGGCAGGTGAGTGGTTGGGAACTAGCAGTCCTGGATTGTGAGAGGGATGTCTGACCACCCATTTATGAGCGGTCAGCCATCCCTTGAGCGGTCCCAGATTGGAGACAGTGCAGGCTGAGCTGAGGGGCACTCCTCCCGCCTGTGTACAAATTTCATGCACTGGGCCTCTAGTATAGATATAAAAGCCTAATATGCAAATTGCCCCCATGGGAGTTCGACTGGAAGACAGATAACTCTCTATGATGTGTGCTGACCATCATGGGGCGCCTTGGCCAGCAGCTGGAAAGAAGGCCCTGGCCAGCAGCCAGAAGGCCCCAATTTGCCCTGATCACTGGCCAAGCCTAGGGACCTACCTGTGCATGAATTTCATGCACTAGGCTTTTAGTTTCTATATAAAAGTATAACCAAATAGTGAAAAAATTAATTAATCAGGTAATAATTTTGCTATGAGTTATCAAATATTTTTATTGATTTCCCCCCAGAGGACAAGTTGTTTATAAGGCATTATATAAACAGAGCTTAAGAGAAGCTAAACACACTAAACAGAAAAGAGAGTTGCGGTTTGTTTGGTTTGTAACAATGCAAATATACTCTTTATTTAATCTGCAAACATTTCTTAAATGGGAAAATATTTTGGAAAATGTCCTGTGTAAACAAAAAAACTTTTTAAGTTAATAATTGCCATGTACACTGTGTCACTAAGACATGTTAAACTTCAATTAATGCATTTGGCTGTGCGGGAATGGTGAAATCTATGAGTGTGACATGAAACCCGTTACCTTGCTAATGCACAACAACACAGCACTGATCTTTTAAATGCAGGAGGATGTGACCCAAGGTTAAGATAAACCCTGGAGTAGGGAAGAATATTAAAGAGCACCAAATCATTGTCAGATCCACCTGTATTGAACTCAAAACATTACTCCAAGTGGAATTTGATGTTGATTTTATGTATTGGAAGGTTAGGGGTAATATTGTCACAAGATTTAAAAAGTTCTTTTTATTAAATTTTGGCTTCAGAGAAAGTGAAAGACTTCATTAAGTATCCCAAGAACTATTAACTCCAAAGCATATTGTATGTTTATTTACTACTAAAAAAA
>PVJN01002981.1:78363-102576 GCA_004026805.1 Lasiurus borealis | reverse complement strand
ACCTCTTGCCAGGCTCACCAAGATGCAAAGAGAGAGGACCCAAATAAAAAAAAATCAGAAATAAAAGAGGTGAAATAAAAACAAACCCCACCAAAATACAAAGGATTGTTAAAAATATTATGAACAACTCTCTTCCAACAAACTGGACAAAGTGGAGGAAATGGACATATTCCTAGAAAAATGCAACTTTCCAAACTCAACCAGGAAGAATTCAAACATCTCAATAGGCCAATAACTGGAAGAAATTGAAGCAATCATCAAAACCTTCCAGCAAACAAAAGCCCAGTGCCAGATGGCTTCACAGGAGAGTTTTACCTAACATTAAAGGGAGAACTAATACCTATCCTCCTCAGACTATTCCAGAAAATTCAAGAAGAAGGAATACTTCCAAGCACCTTTTATGAAACCAGCATCACCCTAATATCAAAACCAGATAAAGACAACATAATGAAAGAGAATTACAGGCCAATATCTCTCATGAACATAGATGCCAAAATCCTCAACAAAATTCTAGGAAATCAAATCCAGCAGTACATCAGAAAAATCATACACCATGACCAAGTAGGATTTACCCCAGGAATGCAAGGATGGTACAATATCTGCAAATAAATAAATGTGATACATCACATAAACAAATTGAGAGATAAAAATCACATAGTCATATCAATTGATGCAGAAAAAATATATGACAAAATCCAACATCCTTTCTTGATGAAAACTCTTAACAAGGTGGGAATAGAAGGATCATACCTCAACATCATAAAAGCCATATATGATAAACTCATAGCTAACATCATACTCATTAGGCAAAAACTAAAACCATTTTCCCTAAGAACAGGAACAAGACAGGATGCCCACTTTCACGACTCCTGTTCAACATAGTACTGGAAGTATTAGCCATTGTAGTTAGAGAAGAAATAGAAATAAAAGGCATTCAAATTGTCTTTATTTTTTAATTTATTTTTATTGTTGGGAGTATTACAGATGTCCCCTATTTTTACCCCTTATGCCCCCATTTACCTAGCTCCCACTCACATCAGCCTTCATTTTACAGTTGTGTGTGCTCACGGGCTATTCATATATGCATATAAATTATTTGTTTAATCTCTTTCCATCCTTTTCCCCTCTTTCCTCTGAGATAAGTCAGCCTGATTCATGCTTCTATGTCTCTGGACCTATTTTGCTCATTAGCTTATTTTGTTCATTAAATTCCACATATAAGTGATATCATATGATACTTGTCTTTCTCCAACTTGCTTATTTTGCTTAGCATAATACTCTCCAGGTCCATGCATGCTATCTCAAAGGGGAAAAGATCCTTTTTTACAGCTGTATAGTATTCCATCATGTAAATGTCCTTCAGCTTTTTTATCCATTCATCTATTGATGGGCACTTTGGTTGTTTCCAAATCTTACTATTGAAAATAATGGATGGATATATATATATATATATATATAAATTTCTGATTGATGGAACTACTATTTTAAAAATAACAAACCAAGAAACCAAGTATTGAACAGTGGATTATTATATTTTAGTTATTTTAAAAGGAACACATTTGAGGTTAGAAAAACAAATATAGTAGACTTAACAAGATTTGAGTTTTAATCCTGTCTTACCAACTATGTTCAACTCTATGAGTCTGAGTTTCCTCATATATAAAGTAAAAGGTGAGACAAAATGCAATCTTAGGTCTCTTCCAACTCTAAAATTGGACTACTTAATTGAATGGTATTGATTAGTACCAACAAAGGAAGCATATCACCAGCACTTATTAATTGAAAAAAAATTACTATAAATAAAAGAAATGTTAGCTTTTATTTCTAGGTTAAGAATTCACTAGTTCAAGACATGCATGCTGAATAACAACTTGTCCCCTCTCCTTCTTCCTCCCAGGGGGGGAATTAATCATTAGAGAAATTTTAATTGGCATAGGATTGTTTCAGAGATGAGAAACAATGACTATTATTCTGTTTTCTCCTTAGAACCAACTGTATTTATTCCCCAGTCTGAATACTCCATTGAGGAAGATGTTGGTGAACTATTCATTCCCATCAGGAGAAGTGGAGATGTGAGCCAGGAGTTGATAGTGATCTGTTATACCCAACAAGGTAGCTGGAAATACCCACCCCCCAAGATAAAAATAAGTGTCTTTAACATGTTGGCAACATAACATCATGCCATAAGAGGTATAACTTTATAACCATAATTTCCATAAGGAAAAAAAAAAGCAGTTATCCAGAAATCTTTCTTCACCATTGCGCTTTTGAGAACTCTTCTAAGAGCACCTAGAAGGACTCTGCTGCTTCTTATACAAAAATATTTTTTCACTTGTTTTGCTTATTCTACTTTTCAATGCTTTGTGTGTTATAAGAAATTGAAGGTCCCTCATTCTCCATGCCCTCCCCCAAGGCTGCTGAAGTAGAAGATAGTAATTATTAAAAGAGAAAACAAAACAAAACAAAAGGAAGCAAAGAAATCATACCTATGGAAGAAAACTAATATCATACTAGTTTGAAACTCATTGCAATAAAATTTCAGAATATTTGTTTTGCTCACAAGTAAATATCCTTTGAAAGATGATTTTATATAATTAAAATTAATATTTAATATTCATTAATATTCTGGAAAATAAGTAGACTTTCTAAAGATGCGACAGAAAAAGCCAGATATGCTATTGATGTCTGAGCTGATCTTTAAAATTTCTATTAATGTATATGCAGTGACAGGTAGTAGACAATAGTGATTAAAATTATTACCTTCAGTGCTGGAGCCTGCCGGCAATCGAACAGTACCTGATTGAGGGGGTGAGGATAAGAAAAAGACAGACAAGAAAAGATGGGGTTGGGAGATCTGAGACTCCAGTCTGCAGCTCCGAGTTTATTTCCAGCATAGTATTTAAGCACAAGCAGAGGAGGAGGTTACACAAATCAGGTACGTATTTGCAAACACAGTCACTGACCTTCTAAGTAATCAAGACCTTGCAATATCTTGCACATAGGCATCAACATTTTTTCAGCCAAGCTGTTTAGTTATGTCTAAACTCTGCATTCACATCTCTGTTTATTAAACTGAAGGGTGAGAAAGCAGAGAGCTATGTCTAGACTTTGCATTCAGAATTCTTGTTTATTAAACTGAAGGGTGAGAAAGCAGAGAGCTATGTCCAGAGCCTGCTTTCAGGTCTCTGGTACCCCCGTATGCCCAGGGCAGCTCCCCACACTTCAGGATCAGCCTTCAGCTCTGAGTTATATAGTTTAACCTATAAGCCTAGATTACCAAATGTTTAAAACCCAATAAAATAGAATGGTTGAGAGGATCAATGAGGCAATGCCTGTAAAACACTTGGTACTTTATCTGCACACAGAAGCAATTGTATAATAGGAGCTATTATTTTGTAATATTGTTTTTGTTCTAAAAGACCACTAGAAGAAAGTAGAGAAAACATTTGAAACTTCATATTTGTCATATGTTTGAGGTCATTGTGAAGTTAATGTGTGATACTAGAACATAAAAGTGCTATTGCACTTTCTGGGGGTGTTAATACATATTAATTGACTATTGAAATGCTGCATGTGAAAATTATTTTTTGAAATATCTTTGTGATATATTCTACATAAAACATCTTTTGTAATTTCTCTACCTCAAGGAACAGCAAGCGGAACTGTACCAACATCAGTGCTGTCCTATTCTGATTATATATCCAGGCCTGAGGACCACACCAGTGTCATCCGCTTTAACAAACATGAGTGTGAGAAAATGTGTCGGATTGTTGTGATTGATGATTCCTTGTATGAAAAGGAAGAGACATTCCATGTCCTGTTGAGCATGCCTATGGGTGGTAGAATTGGATCAGAATTCCCAGGAGCTTGGGTTACAATCATCCCTGACAAAAATGATGGTAAGTAATAAAACACTTGAAAAGTATTCTTCTTTCCAGGCAGATGAACATTAAGCACAGACTTCTAGACAAAAAAAAAATGACAGTGTACAAAATATCACATGCACATTAATTTTGCGCTTGATTTTATGGTGTAAGTTTCAAGTTGGCTGAATCAAATAATTTGTCTTTCTTAATTTAATATTTTTATTAAATTTATTGGGCTGACATTGGTTAACATAAATATATGTTTCAGGTGCAGGTTTCTGTTACAAGATCAGTATATTGCACTGTGTGCCCACCACCCAAAATCAGATCTCCTGTCTCTTCCTGTGGGTTCTTGTCCTATGAAATTTGAAGAATAAAAATCATAGACTAAAATATTTTAAATTAAAATTAAATAAAAGTTTGTTGGAAACATACACAAACCCCAAAAGGGGGGAAAAAACTATGTTTTCTCTCTCAAAAAAAAAAAAAAATCTAACCCATTCTGAGGTTCTTTGTCTCCTGATTTATAAAGGCTATAGCTTTGTCTGAACAAGACCCTTTCTAATTGGACCCTTCCTTAATTTATGACCCCTGTGCTTTCCTAATTGGTCATTCTTCTGCAGAATATCAGATTCAAAGGTCAAAGCCCACCTGGTGCCCCCCTTTTCCTTTTCCCCTTATCTTGCAACATCCTCTACCCTCATTCCTCTACCCCCACCCCCACCCCCCAGTATCTTGTAACATTTCTCTATCCTCTGTGAATGTGGATTGAAGTAACTGTTTTGTATTTCTTTCCTTTTACCCCCTTCTCCTGTGTAATTTCTTGATTCCTATCTTGGATATCACTAATTCTTTTCTCTACCTGTTGGTTGTTTTCTAGGCTCAGTAGTTCACTCTTACTTTCCTTTATGGCATGCTTCATTTTTAGAATTTCTGATTGGACCTTTTTCAAAGTTTCAATCTCTTTGGTAAAGTACTCCTTTTGTTCATTGATTTATTTTCTGAGTGCATTGAATTGCCTTTCTTTATTTTCCTGCATCTCATTGAGTATTTTCAGAACTGCAATCTTGAAATCTCTGTCATTTATATCACACATTTCCATGTATTCCAGTTTGCTCTCTGGAGATTTTTTCTTTCTGATCATCCTCATTACCATGGTTATTTATGGTACCTTTGGCTAGGTATGTAGATGGTGCAGAATCTCAAGATTGTTGATCTCTGTGATCTCCCATAATTGACCACCAAAACCTCTGTGGGGTCCTGCTCCAAGGACCTCTCCTGGGGATCAATCACAGAGAGAAACATTTCTTGGTTTACAGTTAATAGACTCCTGGACCTGATTATGAGGGCAATGGGAGGTGAGTTTTTGGAGTCCAACCAGTGGCAGAGCTCTGTGGTTCTATTTCTTTGTCTGAAACATCACTGCAACTCTGACAGTGGCTGGCAGCATGACCCTACGGCACTTGTCCTGTTATGCTGCACCCTGTCAGCTCTCTGTTACTCCTAGATGAAGGAAGTGCCTGCTACCACTGATATTCTCCCCTCTCCCAGGCGAACCATTAGTTTCCAGCTGCAGGGCTGAATCTCTGGGCTGTCTGCACTTTCCTCCCTTTTGCCGCTCCCCACCGGCCCTTTATCCTAGGTTATCCACCTTTTAATCTTTCAATGCAAGGGTCTCTCAAATATGTAACTGTGTTGAGCAATGATCTCTTATTGAGTTATAGTTGGTTAACTTCCTGAAATTTCAGGGAGAGAAGATCAGGTGCTCTCTCATGCCACCATTACTGATGTACTCAATTTAATATTTGTAAAGGGCAGGAATTACACCCATGTGGTTGCTTCCTCTGTGCAGTTTCTCTTACCTTGCCACCTACCATTAGTTGATTAAGCTTTTTAAATGTTATAGTGAAAAAATTGAAGCCATTTTAATAAATTTAATCTCCTTTTTTGGTTTGTTTTGTGTTGCTTTTAAAAGTTATGTTTTATAACATTAATCTGTGTTCAAACTCACTTTTCAAAGAAACCAACCAGACAAGCTGTTAAATGAATAACTAGAAAATAAAGTTCTGCAGACATCTCTGTGCACCCCCTCCTAGAAGTGCAGTCCCTCCAAGAGGAAGGGTATCCTAGACTACTCTTCCTGAGGGAAATAAATTTTTGAAAGCTAATCCTTCCTTCTGAATAGAAAAAGGACCAAAATGGTCTAATGTTTCCTGTTCAAAAATAATTTGTTCTTTCTTTTGAGGAAAGAGAGAACAAGAAAAAAAACTGTGACTAATTTAGTGAAAAAAATTAAAGCAATAAACTAAGAGATAAGACTTCCAGTACTTGAATATTTTTCTTTTCCTTTCTGAATTTTTCGTCATGGTAGATGAAAGAGTAAGAAATTGATATGATGTTTCTTGGCTCAGGAAAAACTGGATAAGGTAAAAACTCAGGATGTTTTTACCTTAAACTTAAGATAATAGCCTACATGTATAAGCTAATCTAATATATTTAAATGTTGCTTTAGTTTTTAGTTTAACAAACAATTATATTGTACTAGAGGCCTAGTGCATGAAATTCATGCACAGGGTAGGGGAAGGAGGTTGGTGTCCCTCACCCTGGCCTCACTCTCTCTCAATCTGAGACCCCTCAGGTAGGGTCCCTAGGCCTGGCCAGCAATCAGGGCCTATGGGGCTTTCCTTCCCCCGTCTGCTGGCAGCTGGCCCTGCCGATGCCACTGCCTGCCATCTGTGTAATGCTGCCCCCCCCCATCAGCTGTTACCTCCCTCTATGGGAAATAAGAGTGGGGTGCAATTGCTTGCTTGGCCTGGGCCTCTCACTGTGGGCATTTGATCACAGAGCCTCCAGATCGTTCACTCCACAGAAGGAAACTCTGCCCACCTGCCACAGCACCACCAGCCAGGTGACCCGGGCCTCCCTCTGTGGGGCAATTGTGGGGCAATGGTGGGACCCCCAAACAATCACATTGTACCCATCTTGGCTGACCTGGCACCAGTGCCTGTCATAGCATGGTCACCCAGAAGGTCATCTGGATGGTTGTTCTGCTATTCAGTCGTTCAGTTGATTTGCAGATTATGCTTTTATTATTATAGATATTTAAATAAATATAGAAGGTTTATTTTAAATTTGATTACTAATTCCAGTAAAACAGAACTAATAATAATCCACTGTAAATGCTTATCTGTATTCTCCCTTTCTTTCTCCCTCTATTTCTATTAATGTCAAAAGAAAGTATGGATTGATTTAATTTTTAAAATTTAAAATAGAATTAACAATTACTTTATTTCAGTTTGTTTTGTGGCAAAAAATTCTTTCCCATATGATTGCTCTAAAATGCATATGAGAAAAAATAAAAGAACAGAAAAATATGTTATTGATGTATTAATTGACATGATATTAGATTAGTTGCAGATATACAACATAATTACTCAATATTTATATGTACTGGGAAACTATCACCACAATAAGTGTAGATAACGTCCATTAACATATATAGTTAAAAAGTTTTCTCCCTGAAGAGAACTTTTTAAGATTTAGTAAGTACTAAACAATTTGTAACTATTAGCAGCTTTCAAATATGTAAAACAGTATTAATAACTATAATATCTATTACTTATTTTATAACTGAAAGTTTGTATCTTTTAATTTGTTTTACCCATTTTGCCCATCCTCTGCCTCCTGCCTCTGGTAACCATAAATCTCTTTTCTGTATTTACTAGAGGCCTAGTGCATGAAAATTCGTATACTTGGGGGTTAGGGGTATTTCAGCCCAGCCTGCCTGCTCTCACAATCTGAGATCCCTCAAGTAAGGTCTAGTCCCATCACAGCATGGCTATGGTTCCCCAGAGCCTGCAGGTGGAGGAAGGGACCTAAAAGCCTGTCCGATGGTAGCATGGCTTTGTTCCCATAGCTCCCTCCCACCACAACACCACAAGCAGCCGGGACCCAGGACTGACTCCTGCCTCAGGTGACCAAGATCCAGGACTGACTGCCACTGTGGGTAGCCAGGACCCAGGACTCACTGCCACTGAGGGTAGCCAGGACCCAGGACTGACTTCTGCCACGCGGGCTAGAAATCTAGCCTGGTGTTCAGTCATACATCTGGTCATTTAGGTTATGACAGATATATATTAAGATGAGCTTTATTTTCTCTTTAGATTCCACATAGTGAGATGTTTTGGTATTTCTCTTTCTATGTCTTATTTCATGTAGCATAATGCCCTCAAGGGCCATGCATGTTGCTGCAATTGGCAAGATTCCTTTTTAATTTTTTGAATGAATAATATTGTGTTATATATATATATATATATATATATATATATATATATATATATGCCTTTATTGCTAAAAATATTATAGTATCCCTTCCCACCCACCCTTTTCTCTTCCCTCTGAGATTTGTCATTCTGTTCATTGTTTCTGTGTCTCTGGATCTATTTTGTTTATCAGTTTATTTTGTTCTTGAGATTCCACATATGAGTGAGATCATGTGATACTTGCCTTTCTCTGACTATGCCTCATTTTTTAAAAGCTATAGACACTTAGGTTTTACCTATGTCTTGACAATTGTAAAGAATACTACAGCCCAGCCAGCATGGCTCAGTGGTTGAGCATCAATTTATGAACGAGGAAGTCACGGTTCATTCCCAAGTGGGAGTGGCAGGTGCATGGTACTGCTGGAGTCCCCCAGTCCTTTCACAGAAAACGGATTACCTCAAAAGTTGGTTAAATCTTTGGAAAGGGAATTCCAATATCTATAAAAGTTTGGACTAGACAATTCAAGCTTTTTTCCACTACCACCTTCTATGATTTTGTGTTATTAACATTCTGATTTCACATAGTACTAACTGTATTGTATGCAAGCAGATTTATTTAAAAAGAACAGCTATTATTATTAAAACTATTCATAAAACCACACTGTTTGTATGTCAAAGACATTCTGTTTGATTTTCCTAATGGCTGGAATTAATGCCCCTAAATTGTCAGTTGTACATCCCTCGAGGGGTCCCAGATTAGAAAGGGTGCTGGCTGGGCTAAGGGACACCCTCCTTTCCCATGCACAAATTTTGTGCACCAGGTCTCGGTAGGTAGGTAGATAGATAGATAGATAGATAGATAGATAGATAGATAAAAATGTTGCATTGTGTGTTCATGGGATACATATATCTTTTCAAGTTAGTTTTGTTTCTTCAAATAAATACCAAGAAGTAGAATTGCTAAATCTTATTCTAGTTTCAATTTTAATTTTTTGGAGAAGGTTCATACCATTTTCCATAGTGGTTCCACCAATTTACATTCCCATCAATAGTGTAACAGGTTCCCTCTTCTCCACATCCTCACCAGTTCCTGCTATTTCTTGTCTTTGTGATGATATACATTCTAACATGTGTGAGATATCTTATTGTGGTTTTGATTTCCATTACCCTGATTATTAGTGATATTGATCATCTTTTTACATACCTCTTGGTCATTTGTATGTCTTCTTTATAAAATATCTATTCAGATCTTCTGCCCATTTTTAAAAAACAGATTGTTTGGCTTTTTTTTTTTTTTGCTATTGAGTTATGAGTTTTTTTAATATATTTTCAATATTAACTTCTTATCAGATCTATGATTTGCAAGTATTTTCTTCCATTTCATAAGTTGCCCTTTCATTTTGTTGATGGTATTCTTTGCTGTGTAGAAGTTTTTAGTTTAATGTAATCCCACTTTAAATTTAACTTTTTGTTGCCTTCATATTTGGAGTCATATTCAAAAACTCACTGCCAAGATCATGTCAAAGGGCTTACTGCCTATGTTTTCTCATTGATTTTACAGTTTCAGGTTTTACATTTAAGTCTCTTTTTCCAAAATTTATTTTTATTTATATTGAATTTATTGAGGTGATATTGATTAATAGTTATACAGGTTTCAGGTATACAATTTACAATACAACATCTGTATATTGTGTGTTTACCACCTCATGTCAGACTGTTTCCATCACAGTTTATCCCTTCTTTGCCTTTTTCTAACCTTCTCTTAATCTCCTGCCCTTTGGCAATCACCAAATACTCTGTGTCCATGAGTCTTTCTTTTTTTTTCTTCCTTTGCATAATCCTGTTTCCCTTCTCACCACCACCTCCTCCTCAATCCCCTCCCCTGTGACAGCTGTCAGTTGTTTTCTCTATCCATGAGTCTATCTCCACTTTGTTTGTTAATTTATTTGTTCATTAGATTCAACATAAAAGTGAAATAATTTGATACTTGCCTTTTTCCAACTGGCTTATTTTATGTTAATATTCTCTGGGTCCATCCATGCTGTAACAAGCCATGAATCAATTTTTACTTCATTCTTGTATATCTATGAGAATTGTCCAGTTTCCTTATTTTGCATATAGCTCTCCAGTTTTTCTACTAACATTTATTGAAGAGACTCCTTTTCCCACTCTATAGCTTTGGCTACTTTATTATAAAATAATTGACCATTGGGTTTATTTCTGAGTATTCCACTCTGTCCTATTGGTCTATGTGTCTGTTTTTATGCCAGTACCATACTATTTTGGTTACAGTAGTTTTGCAGTATAGTTTTATTTCAGGCATCATGACATGTCTAGTTTTGTTTTTCTATCTCAAGATAACATTGCTATTTGGTGTCTTTTGTAATGTCATACAAATTTTAGAATTGTTTGTTCTACTGCTCTGAAAAAATACCATTGGAATTCCAATAGAATTGCATTGAAACTGTATGGACTTTAACAATATAAATTATTTCAATGAATGGCAAGAATATCTTTTCATTGGTTTATATACTCTTTAATCTCTTTTATTAATGTTCTATTTTCAGTGAATTAGTATTTTATTTGATTAGTTAAATTGATTGCTAGGTATTTTATTCTTTTTTTATGTTATCATTACATTTTATTTCTTTTATTAATTTTTTATACATATCTCCACATTGCCCCCCTCCTCCCTCCAAGGCATACCCCCCCCCAGTGTCTATGTTCATTGGTTATGCTTATATGCATGCATACAAGTCCTTTGATTGATCTCTTATCTACCTCATCTAACTTTAATCTTCCTGCTGTAATTTCACAGTCTGTTTGAAGCTTTACTGCCTCTGTATCTATCCTTTTGTTCATCAGTTTATAATGTTCTTTATTATCCACCAATGAGTGAGATTATGTGATGCTTCTCCCTCATTGACTGGCTTATTTCACTAAGCATAAGGCTCTCCAGTTCCATCCAGGTTGCTGCAAATGGTAAGAATTCCTTCTTTTTAAAGGCAGCATAGAATTCCATTGTGAAGATGTACCACAGTTTTCTGATCCACTCATCTGCTGACAGGCACCTAGGCTGTTTCCAAATTGTAGCTATTGTAAATTGTGCTGCTATGAACAAAGGGGTGCATAAATCCTTTCTGATTGGTGTTTGTGATTTCTTAGGATAAATTCCTAAGAGTGGGATTACAGGGTCAAATGGGAGATCCATTTTTAGTTTCTTGAGGAAACTCCATACTGTTCTCCACAGTGGCTGCACCAGTCTGCATTCCCACCAACAGTGCCCAAGGGTTCCTTTTAATCCGCATCCTCTCCAACACTTGTCGTTTGTTGATTTGTTGATGATTGCCATTCTGACCGGTGTAAGATGGTATCGCATTGTCGTTTTGATTTACATCTCTCGGATGATTAATGACTTTGAACAGGTTTTCATGTGTCTCTTGGCCTTCCTTCTGGTCATCTTTTGAAAAGGTTCTATTTAGGTCCATTGCCCATTTTTTTATTGGATCCTTCATCTTCTTTTTAATGAGTTGCATAAGTTGGCTGTAGATTTTGGAGATTAAACCTTTATCAGTGATAACATTTGCAAATATGTTCTCCCATACAGTGATCTTTCTTGTTGTTTTGTTGATGGTTTCTTTTGCTGTGCAAAAGCTTTTTATTTTGATGTAATCCCGTTTGTTTATTTTTTCTTTAGCTTCCATTGCCTTTGGAGCAGTACCAGTGAAGAAGTTCTTTCGGCATATATCTGAGATTGTGCTGCCTGTGGATTCCTCTAGTATTTTTATGGTGTCCCTTCTAATGTTTAAGTCCTGTATCCATTTGGAGTTTATTTTTGTATTTGGTGTAAGTTGGTGGTCCAGTTTCATTTTTTTGCATGTATCTGTCCAATTTTCCCAACACCATTTATTGAAGAGGCTATCTTGGCTCCACTGAGTGTTCATGCCTCCTTTGTCAAATATTAGTTGAGCATAGTGGTTTGAGTACATATCTGGGTTGTCTATTCTATTCCATTGGTCTATATGTCTGTTCTTGTGCCAGTACCAGGCTGTTTTGAGAACAGTTGCTTTGTAGTATAGCTTGAAATCTGATATTGAGACCCCTCCTATTTGATTCTTCTTTCTCAGAATTGCTGTAGCTATTCGTGGTCTTTTTTTGTTCCAGATGAATCTATGAAGAGTTCTTTCTAGGTCTGTGAAATATGTCGTTGGTATTTTAATGGGTAGTGTGTTGAATCTGTAGATTGCTTTGGGTAGTATGGACATTTTAATGATGTTGAGTCTCCCAATCCATGAGCATGGTATCCTCTTCCATCTGTTAACATCTTCCTCTATTTCTTTTTTCAGTGTCCTGTAGTTTTCTGTATATAGGTCTTTTACCTCTTTAGTTAGGTTTATTCCTAAGTATCTTAATTTTTTTGGTGTGATGGTAAATGAGATTGCATTTTTAGTTTCTCTTTCTGTAATTTCACTATTAGTGTATAGAAATGCCACAGACTTCTTAGCATTAATTTTTTATCCTGCTACATTGCCGAATTCATTAATTAAGTCAATTAGTTTTGGAATGGAATCCTTTGTGTTTTTTATGTACCATATCATGTCATCTGCACATAAGGACAGCTTTACTTCTTCTTTTCCAATTTGGATGCCTTTTATTTCTTCTTCTTGTCTAATTGCAATGGCTAATACTTCCAGTACTGTGTCAAACAGGAGAGGTGAGAGTGGACATCCCTCTCTTGTTCCTGTTCTTAGGGGAAATGGTTTTAGTTTTTGCCCATTGAGTATGATGTTAGCTGTAGGTTTATCGTATACGGCTTTTATAATGTTGAGGTATGATCCTTCTATTCCCACTTTGCTGAGATTTTTTATCAAGAAAGGGTGTTGGATTTTGTCAAATGCTTTTTCTGCATCAATTGATATGACTATGTATTTTTATCTCTCAATTTGTTTATGTGATGTATCACATTCATTGATTTGCGGATATTGTACCATCCCTGCATTCCTGGGATGAATCCTGCTTGGTCATGGTGTATGATCTTTCTGATGTACTTCTGGATCTGGTTTGCTAGAATTTTGTTGAGGATTTTGGCATCTATGTTCATGAGAGATATTGGCTTTTAATTCTCTTTCATTGTGTTGTCTTTATCTGGTTTGGGTATTAGGGTGATGCTGGTTTCATAGAAGGTTTTTTGAAGTGTTCCTTCGTCTTGAATGTTTTTGAATAGTCTGAGGAGGATAGGTTTTAATTCTTCCTTGAATTTGGTAAAACTCTCCTGTGTAGCCATCTGGTCCCGGGATTTTATTTGCAGGAAGCTTTTTGATTACTGCTTCAATTTCTTCCATAGTTATTGGACTATTGAGATGTTTGGCTTCTTCCTCATTGAGTTTTGGGAGGTTATATTTATCTAGGAAAATGTCCATTTCTTGCAGGCTGTCCAGTTTGTTGGAATAGAGTTGTTCATAGTATTTTTTAACAATCCTTTGTATTTCCACAGGGTCTGTTGTTATTTCTCCTCTTTCATTTCTGATTTTGTTTATTTGGGTCTTCTCTCTTTGCTTCTTGATGAGCCTGGCTAGAGGTCCATCAATCTTGTTTATCCTTTCAAAGAACGAGCTCTTTGTTTTGTTGATCTTTTGAATTGTTTCTTTGGTCTCCAAGTTGTTTATCTCCGCTCTGATCTTCACTATTTCCTTCCTTCTGAGTACGTTGGGCTTTTCTTTTTGCTCTCTTTCTAGCTTTTTGAGTTGTAGGTTTAGGTGGTTTATTACCATTGTTTCCTGTTTTTTGCAGTAGGCTTGTAGGGCTATGAACTTCCCTCTCAAGACTGCCTTCACTGTGTCCCATAAATTTTGTATTGTTGTGTTGTCATAGTCATTTGGTGCCATGATATTTTTATTTGTTCCTTGATCTCTCTGGTTACCCAGTCATTGTTTAATAGCATGCTGTTTAGTCTCCATGTGTTTGATTTCTTTCTATTGTTTTTATTATAGTTTATATCCAGTTTTATGCCACTGTGGTCTGAGAAAATGCTTGATATGATTTCTATCTTCTTGAATTTGAAGAGACTTTTCTTATGACCCAATATGTGATCTATCTTTGAAAATGACCCATGTTCACTGGAGAAGAATGTATATTCTGTGGCTTTGGGGTGAAATGTTCTGAGGATGTCTGTTAATTCCATCTGATCTAGTAGGTCATTTAGGATTGATGTTTCTTTCCTGATTTTTTGTTTAGAGGATTTGTCCAATGGTGACAGTGGGGTATTAAAGTCTCCTACTATGATTGTATTGCTATCAATCTCTCCCTTAATATCCTCCAAGAGTTTTTTTATGTATTTAGATGCTCCTATATTGGGTGGATATATGTTTACCAGAGTTATTTCTTCTTGTTGGATTGTTCCCTTTAGTATTATGAAGTGGCCTTCTTTATCTCTTATTATGTCCTTCACTTTGACATCTTATTTGTCAGATATAAGTATTGAAACCCCAGCTTTTTTTTTTCATTTCCATTTGCCTGAAATACCATCTTCCATCTCTTTACCCTCAATCTGTGTGCATCTCTTTTCCTGAGGTGGGTTTCTTGCAGACAGCAGATATATGGATCATGTTTTCTTATCCAATTAGTTACCCTATGTCTTTTGATTGGAGCATTTAATCCCTTTACATTTAAAGTTATTATTGATAAGTGGTTATCTGTTGCCATTTTTAATCCTTACCCCCGAGCTCCTTCTTCGCTTCCTCTTTCTTTTCATTACAGCAGACCCTTTAACATTTCTTGAATTGCTGGTTTGGTGGTAATATATACCCTTAGTCCATTTTTGTCTGTGAAGCTTTTGATTTCACCTTCAATTTTGATTGAGAGTCTGCAGGGTACAGTATTCTTGGATTCGGATCCTTCCTTTGCATGACTTTGTATATTTCATTCTATTCCCTTCTAGCCTGACGAGTTTCTGTTGAGAAGTCAGTAACTAGTTTTATGGGAGTTCCTTTGTAGGTAACTTTCTGTTTATCTCTGGCTGCTTTTAAGATTCTTACTTTGTCGTCGGTGTTTGCCAATTTAATTATAATGTGCCTTGGTGTCGGTTTGTTGGGGTTCATTTTGCTTGGAATTCTGTGAGCTTCTTGGCTTTGTGTGGATTTTTTCTTTTCTATACTGGGGAAATTTTCTGTCATTATTTCCTCAAACACGTTCTCTAATCCTTGTTCAGTTTTCACTCTTTCTGGAACCCAAATTATAAGGATGTTGTTTTGTTTCATGTTATCACAAAGTTCCCTTAGACTCTCCTCTTGCTTTTTAACTTTTTTTTCTAGAAGCTGCTGTACTTGGGTATTTTTTCCTACCGTGTCTTCTAGCTCACTGATGTGGTCCTCTGCTTCTTCTACTCTACTTTTGATGCTTTCTATCGAGTTCTTTATAGCAGTGATGTCATTGTTCATTACTTCTTCTTTATTCTGCACCTCATCTAGTTTCTTCTGCATTTCTTCTTGCTGCTTCTTCATCTCCTCTTGGGTCTTCTTCATTTCCTCTTTGCTCTTCTTCACTTCCTCTTGGCTCTTCTTCACTTCCTCTTGGCTTTTACTCATATTGTCGAATTTGTCTTCCAATCTTTTAAACCACCTTATGATCGTTTATCTGAACTCTTTCTCTGGCAGGCTTGTTTCTTCTTCTATTTCGTTTACTTCCTTTTCTGGTGAAACCTGCCTTTCTGTCTTATGTGGGCTGTTTCTTTTTCTGCCCGTGGTCTTTCTTCTCCGGGTGTCTGGTTATGTAGTTCTCTCTCCTGCATTGATTGAAAAGCACAAACTACAACATGACCAGGTACAGCACACAAGGCGCTGAGTAGAAATGTATCCAGGATGTTAATAATCACAAATAAGGTGACCACCAATGAAGGAAGGACAAATCAGGGATAAATAGAGAAAGAAGAAGAGGAAAATGAGGAAAAAAGAAAAGAAAGAAATGCCAAATCAAATTGTGAGAGTGAGAGAAAAAGAAAGGTAATTAAATGAACAAAAAAATAAAATAAAATAAGAAAATAAAAAGGAGAAGGAAATAGGAAAAGAAAAAAGTCAGAGAGAAAAGAAAGAGTTAAGAGAGAAAGGGGGAACAAAATATAGATGTCAGGAGACAACTCCAATAGAACAGTCGCTAATCCCAATAAAGGCTAGCAACCAGTACCGAGAGCTTAATGTAAACTGCAAATAGCAACTGGTATCGAGGGAGGTGAGGGAAAAGCGAGGTAGAAAACAAAGCAAGCAAAAAGCAAAATAAAACAAGTAGAATAAACTAAAAGAATCTCACAAAAAATTTCAAAAAATCGATATAATCACTTTTTAGGCAAATAGCAACAAAAGGACATAGAGGAAAAAAACAACTTTTTGGCTAGTGAAGGCAAGAAGACAGAGGTTTGTGTGGACTTGTAGTAGGGGATTTTAAATTAGATATATAAATGGGATGAAATTTTCACCAGGTAAAGAGAAAGAATAAGGAGAATCTATAGTTGCAAAAGGGAAAGAGAACTAAGACAACAAAATGGGGAAAATTAGGAGGAAAGTGTTGGCATAAAGGTAGAGTTGAGTTGGAGTAATATTATGCTAAAGGAAAGATGAAAATAGAATGTAGAACTCTAATCCCAAAATAAAATAAATAGAAAACAAAATGACACTTGTTTTTTTTCCAAAAAGATAAAGTACTAATAGTAAATAAAACTAGTTTAAAACAAAAATGTAACAATTAAAAAGGAAAAATCAATTGATGCAGAAAGAAAAAAAAATAGTCTTTTAATTAAAATATGTGAAAATGAAAAATAAAAAAAAAAGTAAAGAAAAAAAAATTAGGATGGTCCTTCACTTCCACTATTATTCTGCCTGGCACTCCTGTTTCCCAGTAGGGAAGGTATTGCAGTTCCCTATGTTCCCCTCTTGGTCTTTTAATCTCTTTATTCTTTTGTGGTTATTCGAGAGTCAATTTGTGTGTCATCCACTGGGTGGCAGTGTTTCAGAATTGATCTCTGAGACAAAGCACGGGGCCTCTCTAGGCTGTGCTTAGATCCTGCTACAATCTAGGTCATTATCTTAATTCCTCTTGCTTATTCAAAGCTTTTATCCAGCCAATTTGGGGATATTTTTTGTTCAACATGAAAATATTTCTCTTTTTTTTTTTAAGTTACAGGAAAGAAAAACCCAAAGCATATTTTAAAGGAATTTGCTTTGTGATCATATCTGTTGGAATACTTCATCTCTTACTAGATTTTTTGTCAAGTTTTATGAATGTCTCTAAACCTCAGGTCCTAATAAGGTAGTAATTTACCTACTAAAATAAGGTAGTAATTTTACCTACAATTTTTATTTTAGAAGTTGACATCTTATGATGCTGTCTTATCTACCATTTATATGGTTTATAAATAAAAATAATACTTCTAGCTATGAAGGACTATCTGTGCAGACTTTAACTATTTCATCATGGAAGAAAAAAGAATGCCCAGTTTAATGGGGAGAAACTCAACTTTCATTCCTGAGCAACAATACAAATATATTAACACTTGTCACTTTTGAACACTTACTACATGCTAAGGACTTTACATGAACTACCTAGTTATACCTATTAAATAGGTATCTTCCTCAACTGATAGATGGAAAAAATAGACTTAGAGAGGCTAAGAAAATTGCTTAAGAGCACACAGAAACTGGTTTGGCTCTGTGGATAGAGTGTTGGTCTGCGGACTGAAAGGTCCCAAGTTCGATTCCGGTCAAGGGCATGTACCTTGGTTGCAGACACATCTCCAATAGGGGGCAGCTGATCAATGTCTCTCTCATCGATGATTCTACTCTTTATCCCTGTCCCTTCCTCTCTGTAAAGAATCAATAAGATATATTTTTTAAAAAAGAGCACACAGATGTAAAAGTATTGGATGTTTGTCTTAAATTTAGGTCTACTTAACTCAGATTTAATGTGCTATAATGAATCCTTATGACATAACTGAAGGGAAGCAATTGTCATAGAATGTAGAAAAGAATAATACAAATACAGCTCAACATTGATTGCAGGGGAGTATTGTTTCAATTTTTTAATCACTAAAATGTATAGAATTGAAGCAGGGAAAATGTTCAAACTTGTTGCACTATTTGAATGAAATATCCCACATGACTTTCCAACACTCTTTGCTCTGATTGTTGTGTTCATTTCTGTGGTAATGGGTATACCAGATAACGAATCAATCATGTAACTTAGAAAAATATGAATTTTAATAAGTTAATTAGTTTTCATAATCTAGATTATTCCTCAGTTAAATTTAAGGTAACTTTTCTGTGCTTACAGAGTGGAGGACCATGACCTGGACTGCAAATAATTTATCTTAGGTGCAAATATCTGAAAATCTCAGATGGAGACCAAAAATTTTCCCTTTGCTCACAAACTCTTAGCAGTATGAGAGTAAAGGAAGGGCTTGAAGTATAAAAATATGTCTTGGTAGAATCTGTGTTACATCTTTGAGAAACTGCTAAAATCTTTACTATGTTTGGAGAGATTTAATATGAGCAACACAGGAGCAACATACTGACAGAAGAATAATATATTTTGTATAGATAGCCTAAACATCGTACATCAAAGTCTTTAGTCCACAGTACTTCAATAAAGGTTACAAATTGATACTATAGTATTTATTTATTAGAAAGAGTATTAAATCAATGCTGACATTATTTCACTAATCTTTGCTGACAGTCTTTGGAGGTTAATTAAGAAACATTCAAGCTGAATCCATTTTCTGCTTTTGTATGTGACAACACACAGGGGTTTTAGCTAAAGTGGATGGCTCCCTTAATCACCCTTTGAAAAATTTGTATATATATATGCATGCCAGGATCCATAATGACCAATGCTTGACCAAACACCACAAGTCAGTGCTAGGGACCCAGCACTGCCTGCGGGGCTGCAGATTGGGCCCAGAGAGAGACCTGCAGAGAGATAGGGTCTGATCCACAGCCTCTGTGGCAGCTGTTGATCAGCCATTGCGTTTCCCTTTCTCTTCTGCTTCACCAGCAGCCTCATCTGTTTCTCTCTGGGCCTCCTCGGGGGCTTCTGATCAGCCCTGCCTCTTTGATCAGGACAGAGATAGGCCCAGAGACACTGACTGGTATAGAAACCAACCAGTCAGAATCAAATCTGACTGAAGTTCCAGGAACCAATGGCTGCCTAGAAGCAGAGCTTTTAATGCTGACTGACATAGAAACTGACCAATCAGAATTAAATCTGGATGAAGTGCCAGGAGCCAATGGCTGCCTAGGAGGTGGACTTTTAACACTGACTGGCATAGGAACCGACCAATCAGAAAATAATTTGGGTGAACTGTGAAGGCAGAATCTAAAGTGGAGGCTGAGGAGGGGTTTTCAGGGTAACAGCTGTTTGGTATAAGGTATAAGAAAGTGATTCAATTTTTCCATGACTGGTTTGGTAGTATAGTGCATATGGCTGGCTATCAGTCCAGATATAGGGATTATGTGCTTTTGCCTGCCAAGAGCATCTCCTCCTGTGGAAAAAGGTTCTCCCTCCCACTCCCACATTTAAACAATCCTATCCTATATAATCAGGCTGGCAGGGGAGGGCAGGTGGGGTGAGTCCAGGTCGTCAGGGGAGAGCAGTTACAGATGATGTCAGGCCAGCAGAGGAATGCCATTGGGGGTGAGATCTGACTGGCAGAGGAGAGCCATTGAGGGCAAGATCAGGCTGGCAGGAGAGGAAACGGAACAAGATCAGGCCAGCAGGAGAGGGCAGTTGGGGATGAGATCAGGCTGGCAGGGGAGGGCAGTTAAGGATGATCAGGCAGGCAGAGGCAGTTAGGGGTGATCAGGAAGGCAGGAAGGTGAGTAGTTAGAAGCCAGCAGTCCCATATTGCAAAAGGAATGTCCTCTATTGGAGAGGGTGCAGGCTGCTCTGAGGGAACTCACACCCCATTCATGAATTTTGTGCACTGGGCCCCAGTTCTAAATATAAGACAGGGACATGTAAAAGACAATATCATAAACTTTATGGTAAATGTGACTCATTACAGTGCCATTCAAAAGCTTATTGACATCAGCACAGCTTTCTCTACAAAAGGAATACCACAGAAAAGAAAACATAGAAATCCAGTGCTGCAAATATATATTATGGAATGGTGTGTTTGAGATAACGTTTTATTCATTTGTGCTGAGCCTAAAGACCTGGTCAACAATTTTTTTCTTCTTGGATACTATTATGTATTTGCATTAGTGTAAACTCAAATTAAGTAATGCCAGACCAGTCATTATGAGGAATGGCCAAATTTAATGAAAGTAATAATTTGACATTACATTTTGTATTTGAAATGCTTGAATTAGAACAATATTAATCAAGAAATGGAAAAATAAGTTTCTAACTGTTCAATATATTAAAGCTTCACAGAAATTAACCAACTTTCCCACATGGAAAGGATATCCTATATAATAAAGAGGTAATATGCAAATTGACCATCACTCCAACACACAAGATGGCCAGCAGGAGAAGACAGGTGGGGGAGAACAGGTCTGCAGGGGAGGACAGTTGGGAGGGACCCAAGCCTGCATGGGAGGACAGTTTTGGGGGACCAGGCCTACAGGGGAGGATAGTTAGAAGTGACCAGGCTGGCAGGGGAGGGCAGTTAGGGGTGACAATGTCTTCAAGAGAGGACAGTTAGGGGTGACCAGGCTGTTAGGAGAGGGTAGTTAGGGGTTACCAGGCCTGCTGGGGAGGGCAGTTGGGGCCACCAGGCTGGCAGGAGAGAGCAGTTAAGGGTGACCAGGCTGGCAAGGGATGGCAGTTAGGGGTAATCAGGCCAGCTGAGTAGGGCAGTTGGGGGCAACCAGGCCTTCAGGGGAGGAAGATTAGGGGTGATTAGGCCAGCAGGGGAGGGCAGTTGGGGGTGACCAGGACTGCAGAGGAGTAGAGTTAGGCGTGACCAGGCCTGCATGGGAGGATAGTTAGGGGTGACCAGGCTAGCAGGGGATGGCAAATAGGGGTGATCAGGCCAGCAGGAGAGGGCAATTAGGGGTGACTAGGCTGGCAAAGGAGGGAAGTGAAGGGTAACTGGGCCAGCAGGGGAGGGCAGTTGTAGGCGACCAGGCTGGCAAGAGAGGTAAGTTAGAGGTGACAGGGCCAACAGGGGAATACAGTTAGGGGCAACCTGGCTGGCAGGGGAGGACAGTTAGGGGTAACCAGGACTGCAGTGGAGGGCAGTTGGGGCAACCAGGCTGGGAGGAGAGGAAAGTTAAGGACAACTAGGCTGGCAAGGGATGCCAGTTGGGGGCAATTAGGCCTTCAGGGGAGGACAATTAAGGGTGACCTAGCCTGCAGGGGAGGGTAGTTAAGGGTGACCAGGCTGGCAGGGGAGGGCAGTGAGGGGCAATTGAGTCAGCAGGGAAGCAGTTAGGTGTTGACCATGCAGTAGGAAATTGGTTTGGGGTTCATCATGCTGGCAGGCAGAAGAAGTTACTAGCAATCAGGCAGATAGGCAGATGAGTGGCTGTGAACCAGAAGTCCTGGATTGTGAGAGGGATGTCCAATGGCAGTCTCTCAAGGGGTCCTAGATTGCAGAGGGTGCAGACTGAGCTGAGGGACACACACCCACACACACACACGAATTTTGTGTACTGGGCCTTTAATTAGATATAATGATGTAACTATTACATCATGTAGAAACAAAAATAAAATAAAGTTAAACAGTATACATGAAATGTCCTCCTCCTTCCCTTTGTTGGATCCCTTCTTTCCCTGAGGAGTACAGAGTTATAACTTCCTGGTGAAGCTGCCCAAATGACATGTCCATAATATCTGTTCTTTCCTTTGCTCCTTTTCTATTATTAATAACTAGCTAATTACAATGATATCAGGAACTACAAGGACATCTGAGACATGAGCTAGAATGCTTATAATTTATTCATAAGAAAAAAACTAAGTACATAAAAGGTTAAATAGTAACTATTAATTTCACTAATTTGAAACAGTAATAATGAGATAAGAAGATAAAGTGGTGTGATCATTCTGTAAGTCAGAGGAGGAACAGATAATGTTCTGAACAGATAGAAATGATTTAAATGAATGGAGAATAAGGCCATCTATTCCATGTTTCCATGAGTGAAAGCATGAAAGAAAAAAAGGTTTTTGGGAGCAGTGGACAAACCAGTTTGGTCAGATTGCCTTTTCTAAGGGAGACTTAGTGCCCAGCTTTCTGTATTGAATGTTAGGAGTCCTGGACTATAAATATATAGCCCTCCCCTTATCTATATAACCCCTTCTATATTTTGGATATTAACCCCTTTTTAATACCTTTACTATTTTCTAATCAAGGACTCAAGCAATCCTGTTTCTTCTTGGGCTTGTTTTCCTTATTTGAAACATGAGTGGAGAATCCAAGATGGCGGCATAGGTAAACACCCACACTGCTGCCTCGCACAACAATTTCAAAACTACAACTAAAAGACAGAACGGACATCATCCAGAACCACAGGAAAGCTGGCTACAAGTAGAAGGAAAAGAGAGGGGCTCACAGAGACCCAGAGGAGCTGCAAAAAGTGGAGGTATGGAGACGCACATGTGGAGAGAGCAGGTGACGGAGAACCTGGCTGAATTTCTCTGGCAGGAAGGAGACGGAGACTCCCAATGGCATTGAACCCCTTATGCTATGGCACTAAACCCCAGATCCGGCTGAAACTCATACGGAGGGAGTTTGGACTGTGAAACGGGAGAAATGCACGGAAATTTAGGGGAGTCGCAAAAGATCAGAAGTCTAGTGGTGCGTACGGCACTGTGTGCAGAGGACCAACTGCTGATTGTGCTGCTGGCTTTCACGAGTGGGCAGGAGACAGACCCTCCCAACTGTGCCACTTCTAATTCCACTGGATCCCAGTTTCGGGCAAAACCCTGAGGACCCATACTCATATGGTCCAAGAGTGCAGGGGAGCCGGAGGGGCAGCAGTTTAGAGGCACGGTGAGAGAGCGCACACACGCGCACAGGAACCACTCCAGAGATTACCCAGTCACGTGAGACTCAAGGGCTGTGGAGGGTGAGGCCAACTGGAAGGCAAGGCGGTCCTTAAGCCCTGAGACTCCACCGATCCCAAGCTCAACAAAGAAGCTTTTGCAGTTTTGCAACTCTTGTATCATAAGGCTGAATCCAACACAGAAGTTCTCCCGGCATAGTGAAAATGCCAAGACAAGGGAAGGTATCACAAACAAAAGAAATGGAAGAAAACAAATGACTGGATATAGAGTTCAAAACCACACTTACAAGGTTTTTCAAGAATATCCTAGAAAAGTTGGATAAAGTTAGCAAGACTGAAGAGGAGATGAAAAAAAATCAACTAGAGATAGAAAAGATCCAACTAGAGATGGAAAAGGACCAACTAGAAATTAAAAATACACTGACTGAAATAAAAAATATTATACAGAGACCTAACAGCAGACTAGAGAAAGGCAAGAATCAAGTCAAAAATTTGAAATATAAAGAACCAGAAAACACTCAATTGGAAAAGCAAGAGGAGAAAAGAATCAAAAAATGTGAAGATAATGTAAGGAGCATCTGGGACAGCTTCAAGCTGTCGAACATCAGAATTGTGGGGGTGCCAGAAGAAGAGAGAGAGCAAGATTCTGAAAACCTATTTAAAGAAATAATGACTGAAAACTTCCCACATCTGGTAAAAGAAATAGACTTACAAGCCCAGGAAGCACACAGAACCCCATATAAAAGGAATCTAAAGAGAACTACACCAAGACACATCATAATTAAAATACCAAGAGCTAAAGAAAAAGAGAGAATATTAAAAGCAGCAAGAGAAAAACAGTTCATTACCTACAAGGGAGCATCCATACGACTGTCAGCCGATTTCTCAACAAAAACGATGCAGGCCAGATGGGAGTGGCAAGAAATATTCAACATGATGAATAGCAAGAACCTACAACCAAGAATACTCTATCCAGCAAAGCTATCATTCAGAATTGAAGGGCAGATAAAGAGCTTCACAGATAAGAAAAAGCTAAAGGAGTTCATCAACTCCAAACCAGTATTATATGAAATGCTGAAAGGTACTCTTTTAGAA
>PVJN01002981.1:64849-78263 GCA_004026805.1 Lasiurus borealis | reverse complement strand
TTATTAACAAGTGAATCTAAAAATTAAGTGAATTAAAAATTTGATCAACAGAATAAGCTGGTAAATATAATAAAATCAGGAGCATAGAAAGGGAGTGGACTGATAATTCTCAGTGGGAAAAGGGTAAGGGATGTATAGGGAGAGATTGGACAAAAATCATATACCTATGGATGAGATCAACGGGAGGGAGCTTAGGGCAGAGGGAGGGGTGGGAGCTGGGTGGAGGGGAGCTATGGAGGGGGGAAAAAAGAAACAAATGTAATAATCTGAATTATAAAGAATTAATTAAAAAAAGAAAAAAGAAACATGAGCATATTATTACCTGAATTTCTTACTATAAAGAATTTTTTGAGGACAAAATAACATGAGCTATATGAAAGTACAATAAAAACTAGCTAAACAAAAGTAAGGTAGAAATCATTGGCAGTACAGTCTGAAAAGGTAGGTTTGAAGCACATTGTGGATATCATTAAATGAGACAAGAAACTCTTAATTAATATGATAGGGAGCACCTAGAAGATTTTGAACAAGATAGTGAAATAACCAAAGTGGTGTTTGGATGTTATTAATTAGATAGTAGTGTAAGTGAGGAGAATTTGAACCAGAAAGGAATGTAAAGAAAGTGAAACTGCAAAGACAAAGTCCCACTACTGAGTAAAACCTAACTTGAATCTCATGTAGGGAGAAGAGAGGAGGGGAATTTAAAAAACATAGAACAAAAAAATTGTGTGATAGGTTCAAAGAATGGAAGTACCATGCATTATAGAAGATTAGGAGAAAGAACCATCTAGGGAAAAGAAATTGGAAATTATGAGGAATTCTGTATAAACATGCTAAGTTTAAGCTCCCTGGAAGGTGGGGGGATATATATATGAACTGGGCAACAGGTCTCTATACATATGGAACTCACTACTCACTAAGCTAGAATTAGAGCTTTCTGTTCAATACCTGAAATCAGAAGGATACATGAGAACCTAGAAGAAAGAGAGGAAAGGATGGAAAGCATAAATTATTGTGTAGTAGAACTTCACACATATATTTACAATAAATCAAGTATGTAAAGTGGAGTAAAATGAACAATATAATCTGATGAACAAAAATAGAACCAGAGACACAAACACATGGAACAGACTACAACCTATGAGGGGAGGCAGGGGGTAAAGGGGTAAGAGATCAACCAAAGGACTTGTGTGCATGCATATGAGCAAAACCAATGGATACAGACAGTAAGGGGATGAGGGCTTGTGCTTGAGGGTGGGGGTTGTGGGGAGAGGTCAATGGGGGGAAAATGAGACTCATGTAATACTTTAAACCAGCGGTTCTCAACCTGTGGGTCATGACCCCTTT
Organism: Lasiurus borealis; assembly: GCA_004026805.1. Taxonomy (NCBI): domain Eukaryota; kingdom Metazoa; phylum Chordata; class Mammalia; order Chiroptera; family Vespertilionidae; genus Lasiurus; species Lasiurus borealis. The sequence continues at coordinate 76,916 of PVJN01002981.1, read as the reverse complement.
GGGGGTCAAATGACCCTTTCACAGGGGTCGCCTAAGACCATCGGAAAATGCAGATATTTACATCACGATGCATAACAGTAGCAAAATTTCATGGTTGGGGGTCTCCACCACATGAGGAACTGTATGCAAGGGTCGTGGCCTTAGGAAGATTGAGAACCACTGCTTTAAACAATAAATAATTTTAAATTAAAAAAAAAGCTATTATAATATATTTCCACTAAATACTACATAGAGATTTGTTGGCTGTTAGTTGCAAATAGTAATTAAACATCACTTGTTATATGACAAGAATATTGTAGAAATGTGCAAAATTAAGTATACTATTAAAGTTGTCAAACAATAAATATACCATTAAGCCATTTCAACAAACCAGTTTAAGTGTTATCTCTCATTTTTTAGTCGTTGTTGAAAATATTGCAGACATCCCATTTTTTCCCTCCATTGACCAAATCTATCCTGTACCCATCCTCCACTCCAAGCCTTCACCACAGTATTGTCTGTGGCCATGGGTTATGAAAATATGCATACAAATTCCACCTTCCCTCTGAGATTTGACAGTCTATTCCATAATTCTATGTCTCTGGATGTATTTTGTTCATCATTCTATTTTGTTCATTAGATTCCACATATGAGTGAAATTATGTGACTTGTCTTTTTCTGACCAGCTTATTTCACTTAGCATAACACTCTTTAGGTCCCTTCATGCTATCTTAAAGGGTAAGAGATCCTTCTTTCTTACTGCTGCATAGTATTCCATGTTGTAAATGTACCACAGCTTTTTTTTTATTCTTTCATCTATTGATGGACAGCTATTGTAAATTGTGCTGCTATGAACATAAGGTACATATATTCTTTCTGATTACTATTTCTGGTTTTAAAATATATTCCTAGGTGGGATCGCTGGGTCAAATGACAGTTCCATATTTAAAATTTTGAGGAGACTCTATGCTGTTTTCCATAATGGCTGTACCATTCTGCATTGCCACTAGCAATGTTCTAGTGTTTGCTTTTCTCCACATTCTCACCAGCACTTGTCATTTGTTGGTTTGTTGATGGTAACTATTCTGATGGGTGTGAAGTGATACCTCATTGTCATTTTAATTTGCATCTCTCTGATGATCTGTGACTTTGAGCATTTTTTCATGTCCCTTGGCCCCTCTGTATGTCCACTTTATAGAAGTGTCTATTTAGGCCCTTTTTAATTGGATTGTTTGTCTTCCTTTTTTTAAGTTGTATGAATGCCTTATATATGTTGAATATTAACCCCTTATCAAACTTATCATTGGCAAATATGTTCTCTCATACAGTGGGTTCCCCTTTCATTTTGTTTATGGCTTCTTTTGCTATGTAGAAGCTTTGTAATTTCATTTGTTTATTTTCTTTTTTGTGTCCTTTGCCCTAAGTGATATATAGCAAACATATTGCTACAAGAGATGTCTGAGATTTTGCTGTCTATGGTTTCTTCTAAGATTTTTATGTTTCACAATTTACACTTAAGGTATTTTATTTATCTTGAGTTTATTCTTGTGTATGGTATAAGTTGGTGGTCTGGTTTCATTTTTTTTGCATGTATATGTCCAATTTTTCCAACCATTTATTGAAGAGGTTGTCTCTACTCCATTGTATTCTCTTGCCTCTTTGTCAAATAATGAGTGCAATGGCTTAGGTCATTTTCTGGGGTCTCTGTTCTGTTCCATTGATCTTCATGCCTGTTCTAGTGACAGTACCAGGCTGTTTTGATTACCTTGGCTTTGTAGTATAACTTAATATCTGGTGTTGTGTTCTCTCCAATTTTGTTGTTCTTTCTCAATATTATTGCAGTTATTTAAAACCAAAACAGTGTGGCTAAGTACCCACATTTTGTTCATCCTTTTAGTTAAACTATTTTATGATAGTCATTTTACATCATTACTTTTTTAAGTTAGCATATTAATGCCTTTATTTTTTTATTTTATATTTATTTATTTATTTTTATTCATGTGTTACATGTATACATATCTTCCCATTGCCCCCCCCCCACATCCCCCCGTAGGCACACCCTAATCCCCTAGTGTCTTGTGTTCATTGGTTATGTTTATGTGCATGCATACAAATCCTTTGGTTAATCTCTTATCTACCCTACCTCTCCCTAACCTTCCCGCTGTAATTTGACAGTCTGTTTGATACTTTACTGCCTCTGTATCTATCCTTTTGTTCATCAGTTTATAATGTTCTTTATTATCCACAAATGAGTGAGATCATGTGGTGTTTCTCCTTCACTGACTGGCTTATTTCATTTAGCATAACTCTCTCCAGTTCCATCTAGGTTACTGCAAATGGTAAGAATTCCTTCTTTTTATGGCAGCATAGAATTCCATTGTGTAGATGTATCATAGTTTTCTGATCCACTCATCTGCTGATGGGCACCGAGGCTGTTTCCAAATTGTAGCTATTGTAAATTGTGCTGCTGTGAACATAGGGCTGCATAAATCCTTTCTCATTGTTGTTTCTAATTTCTTAGGATATATCCCTAAGAGTAGGATTGCTGGGTCAAATGGGATATCCATTTTTAGTTTTTTGAGGAAACTTCATACTGTTCTCCACAGTGGCTGCACCAGTTTGCATTCCCACCAACAGTGCACAAGGGTTCCATTTTCTCCGCATCCTCACCAACACTTGTCATTTGTTGATTTGTTGATGGTTGCCATTCTGACAGGTGTGAGATGGTATGACCTTGTCGTTTTGACATCATTACTTTTTAACTAGAGGACTGATGCACAAAATTTGTGTATGGGATGTGTGTGTGTGTGTGTGTGTGTGTGTGTGTGTGTGTGTGTGTCCCTCAGTCCAGCCTGCAGCCTCTTCAATCTGGGACACTCAAGGGATGTCCAAATGCTTGTTTAGGCCCTATTCCTTAGAATTGGCCCTAAACAGGTAGTTGGACATCCTTCTCACAATTCAGGAGTTCTGGCTCCCAACTGCTTGCATGCCTGCCTTCCTGATTGCCCCTAACTGTCCTCCCCTGCCAGCCTGTTCACCTCTAAATGTCCTCCTCTGCAGGCCTGGTAGCTCCAAACTGCTCTCCCCTGCAGGTCCGGTTGCTCCTTACTGTCTTCTCCTGCAGGCCTGGTCAACCCAACTGCCCTCTCCTATAGACCTGGTTGCCCCAACTCCCCTCCCCTGTGGGCCTGGTCCCCCTCAACTGCCCTTACCTGCAGGCCTGGTCCCCCCCACTGCCCTCCCCTACATATCTTGTCCCTCCCAACTGCCCTCCCCTGTAGGCCTGGTTAACCCCAACTGCCCTCCTCTGCTGAGCTGGTCACCCCTAATTGCCCTCCCCTGTAGGTCTTATAAAGCCCCCAACTGCCTTCCCTTGCAGGCTTTGTCACTCCCAACTGCCCTCCCATGCTGGCCTGATTGCCCACAACTGCCCTCTCCTGCCAACCATCTTGTGATAGCCATCTTTGATCACATGGGGCAGCCATCTTGTGTGTTGGAGTGACAATCAATTTGACTATTACCTCTTTATTATATAGGATCTTGATGGTTTTAGAAGAGAGAACCAATTTTTTTTTCTTCAGAAACTCAAAAGTGGGAGAGGGTAGAAAGAAACAGAGCAGAACATTTGTGAATGTTAATGAGTAAGCTATTCATTAAATATGAGTAGATGGGTCCAGAGAAGTGAGACTTTTCAGGCTTGGCTTTTGAGAGGACCCACAGAATCCCAATCTCCAATCCTCTCTTCTTAATTCTGAATCTGGATGGACTCAGAGCCTAGCAGGCTAACTGCTAACAGAAATCAGTTCAGATAAGGCTAGAGTGCAGGTGCACATATTAAAATAAGACAAAATGAGCAAGGGTCCTGGGCTGCTGGAGTGGATTTATTAACAATGAGAGCACATATGAATCAACCTGTTATGGTCAATAGTTCTAAAGAACCTTGATCCTATACTCTTGTGAATGTCCTTGGTCTCTTTGAAACTGTTGACACAACACACTTCTTGAAGAAGGAAAGGCATTAAAAGCTTTATTCCACCATGGTTACTAGAAAAGGGGAAGGCTCCACAGTTCTTTATGAGAACAGATAATCTACATTAATAAAAGAGAAACATGCAAATTCACCATCACTCTACTACACCCACCAGCCAATCATGAACGAGTATGCAAATTAACCCAACAAATATGGTGATGGCAATGGAGCTGGAGCAAGCAGGAGGCTTGGGTTGCTTCCAGTGATGAAGGAAGCCAAGCTTCATGCCTGCCCTGGCTGGCCCTGGCATCTGCTCAAGGCTACAAAGTTTCCATTACAGTCCTTTCATGGGTGAGGGGTATGGCCAGCCCACAAACAGCCATCAGCCCCTCACCCAGCCTGATCAGGCACCCCAGCAGGACCCCTCACCCTGAACGGGCTATGGCCAGCTTAAAAACAGCTCTAAGCCCCTCACCCAATCTGGCCACTCCCCGCCAGTTGGGTCCCTCATCTCTTGGAAGCATGGTCAACCTGCAAATCATCACAGGCTCCTCTCCCACTCCCAGGCCTCCCCATGCCCCAAGGGAACCCTTACCCTGATCTGAGACACCCTTCAGGGCAAACCAGCCAGCCCCCAACCATGTACCAGGCCATTATCTATTACTAATAAAAGGGTAATATGCTAATTAGATTGGAAGACCTTCCAGAGACTTCCCTGATATTCTTCTGGACAAAGCCATGGTGGCGGGGCTGAGATAGAGGTGGTTAGAGGCCAAAAGGGAGGGCTGTTATGTGTGATCAGGATAGTGGGGATCGGGGCCATTGATGGTAAGCAGTCCAGCAGTAGGTCCAGTTGGGGGGCAAGCAGGCCATTAGTGGAGGTCAGTTGGAGATGATCAGGACAATGGGGGAGAATTTTAGAATGAGCAGGGGAGCAGTTGGGAGAGAACACACTGGCATGGGGAGGGGGGGCAGTTGGGGATGATTAGGCTGACGAGGGGGAGCATTTGTGGGAGAACAGGCTGGTGATGGAGGGCAGTTGGGATTGATCAGGCCATCAGGGGAAGGCAGTTGGGAGGGACCAGGCCTGCAATGGAGAGCAGTTAGGGGTGACCATACCAGCAGAAGAGGACATTTGGGGGTGATCAGGCCTGCAGGGGAGGGCAGTTGGGGGGAACCAGGATGTCAAGGAAAGGCAGTTAGGGGTGACCATAGGAAGGGGAGGGCAGTTAGGTGCAATCAGACCAGCAGGGGAGCAGTTAGGCATCGATCAGGCTGGCAGGGGAGTGGTTAGGGAGTTATCACATCAGGCAGAAGCAGTTAGGGACAATCAGGCAGGCAGGGAGACAAGCATTTGGGAGCCAGCACTCCTGAATTGTGAGAGGGATCCCAGATTGGAGAGGGTGCCAGCTGGGCTGAGGGACACCCTCCTACCCTGTGCACAAATTTCAAGGCGCCTCTAGTCATATTATAGTAGCAGTGTGCAAATGTAATAAACACAGCTGCCTTCTGATTCTACATTATAATACTCTAAGATAGTATGAGATATCCTAATAGATAACTTTGTAAGAGGAATCAAGTTATAGACTTTTATTTGGACACAGTACCCAAGGAACCTAGAATAATTAAAATGTTAACAATTATTATATTAGGCCCACTTAAACATGAATTATTCTGCTTTACCATTTACTATTTATGATTCCTTAAATATCATTAAAAGAGCATGTTATAGTAGTTTTTTTTTGTGTGTGTGCTTCATTTGGACAAAGAATATCATTGCTTTTCCCACATCATTCAGCAACTTAACCAGTGGGAGGGACTTCCCTGTGAAGCATTGGGTTTGGGCTCTCTTGTCAAATCCTTATGAGTAAACTAGAGGCTCGGTGCATGAATTTGTATACAATTGGGGTCCCTTGGCATGGCCTGCAGGGATTGGGTTGAAACCAGCAGTCTGATGCCACCTCCTGCTCCTACCTGCCACTCGTGCTCATCCCTGCTCTTCTGGTCCTGCCACAGGCTCATGTCCAGGCAGTCCTGATTGGGAGAGGCTCACACTGCCACAGCAGTGCTCACCAGCCATGAGCCCTGCATCTGGTGCCCGTTCACAAGGGAGGAGGTGTGTGGGGGAAGGGCTGGACATGATCGGCCCTCTCAGTGGGCAGTGGGATGTCCTTGCCAGTCCATGATCTGGATCTGTCCCATTGACATGCATGCCGTTGTCAGGAGCCACCTGGCAGGCTGCTTTTATATATTTTCTTTCTTGTGGAGTATCTAGGGAGGAGAACCAGCCATGGTGCCCAAGGCCAATTTCCAGGAGGCCAGGGGTGCTGTCAGGATGGTGCCAAGATCATCAGTCCATCAGTGCCTGGCATGTTCTCCAGAGATTGGACTTGAAGGACTACTGAGGGAGGGAGTGGCTGCCACCAGATGGCTGGGCTGCTAGGAAAGGTCAGTCAGCTGAGCAGCACTCCCACTGTGGGAGCACACTGACCACCAGAGGGCAGCTTCTGCATTGAGCGTCTTCCCACTGGTGGTCAGTGAGAATCATCGCAACCAATTGATCAATTGTTTGGCCTGTTGGTCGTTCAGTCATTTGGTCACTTGTTTGCATAGGCTTTTTATGTAATACTAGAGACCTAGTGCATGAAATTTGTGCATTGGGCAGGGTTGGGGAGTCCCCTCAGCCCAGTCTGTATCCTCTCGAATCCGGGACCACTCAAGGGATGTCTAATTGCTGGATTAGGCCAGATCCCAGAGATCAGGCCTAAACCAACAATTGGACATCCCTCTCACAATCCAGGACTGCTAGCTTCTAACTACTCACCTGCCTACCTGCCTGATCACCCCTAACTGCTCCCCCTGCCAGCCTGATCACCTCTAACTACTCCCCCTGCCAACCTGATCACCCCTAACTGCCTCTGCCTGCTAGCCTGGTTACCCCTCTGCTGGCCTGGTTGTCCCTCACTGCCCCCTCTCCCAGCCTGGTTGCCCCATCTGCCCCTTCTGCCAGCCTGGTTGCCCCCATCTGCCCCCCCTCATGCTGGCCTGGTCGCCCCAACTTCCCCTTCTGCCTGCCTGGTTTCCCCACACAGCCTGCTGTTCAGTTGTTTGGTCACCCTTCACTAATCCTCCTGTCAGCCTTGTTCCCCCGTGCACCCTGCTATTCAGTTGTTACTGTGAGGGCATCCTGACCAATTTGCATGTTATCCTTTATTAGTATAGATAGATACTATCTTTGGTTTGTTTTATCATTTTCATAGTAATTCTAACTACTTGACTCCTGGGTAATACTGGCCATGTAATAACATCTTGTAGATGTCAAAGGAAAAGCATTGCTGATTTTTATTGCTAAAATCCTGAAAGCAGATCACTGAACTTTTATAGGAACCTCAACAACTCAGTCAAAAATTCCATTCTGAGGTCAGATGCTAGACCTCAGAATTTGTAAGCTTAAAATTATTCACAGATATACAACAATAAAAATAAAATACATACAAGATCAAAAAATTTGAAAAAATCTCTTAATAAATATTGTTAGCATCACAATTTCCTAAATATTTGCCAGCAACAGATGTCTAGTATTTCCTTTTTCTTCCTCTTCTTTTCTCTCCCCTTCTTAAAGAATACCCTTCAACATTTTATGTAATATTAGTTTGTAGGTGATGAACTCCTTTAGCTTTTTCTTATCTGAGAAACTCTTTATCTAATCTTCAATTCTAAATTATAGCTTTTTTGGGTAGAATAATTTTGGTTGTAGGCTCTTGCTGTTCATCACTTTGAATACTTATTGCAACTCCCTTCTGGCCTGCAAAGTCTCTTGAGAAATCAGTTGATAGTCATATGGGTGCTCCCTTGTAGGTAACTAACTGCTTTTCTCTTGCTGCTTTAAAGATTCTCTCTTTGTCTTTAATCATTAGCTTGTTAAATGTAATGTGTCTTGGTATGGGCCTCTTTGGGTTCCTTTTGTTTGAGACTCTGGATTTCTCTTGATTGGGACTCTCTACTTCTGGACTTCTAAGTTTATTTCTTTTACCAGGTATGAGAAGTTTTCTGTCATTATTTTTTCAAATAGGTTTTCAATATATTACTTTCTCTTTTCTTTTTCAGGCACCATCATGAGGTGAATGTTGGTACTATTGAAATTATCCCAGAGGCTCCTTACACTATCTTCAGATTTTTGGATGCTTTTTTTTTCTTTTTTGCTTTTCTGATTTATTGTGTTTTTTTTTCTTCATAGTCCAAATAATTGATTTGATTCTCTGAATCCTCCACTGTTGAATGCGTATAAATTATTCTTTATTTCAGTTAGTGTATGCCTAATTTCTGACATCCTTTTTCATGTCTTTGAAATTCTAAGATTCTTGAAAATCTCACTAAGTCTGTTGAAGCTTTCATTAATTCCCTTGAAGCTCTCATTAAGACCCTTGAGCAACCTTATAAACCATTGTTTTGAACTCTGTATACATTCGTTTGCTTTCTTCCATCTTATTCACTTCTTTTTCTGGAGATTTCTTCTGTTCTTTAATTTGTGACATGTTTCTTTGTCTCCGCATTCTGGCTGCTTCCATGTATTTGTTTCTATATATTAGGTAGAGCTGTTAGATCCTCTGAAATTGGTACATTGGTCTTGTGTTATAAGTGTCTTCTAAGGCCCAATGGCTCAGTCTCCCTGGTCACCCGGGCTGTGTACTCTAGATGAGCCTTTGTGGGCTGTGTGCACAGTCTTCTTGTAGTTGATCCTTGATTTCTGTAGGTGTCACTGGGAGAATTAACCTCCAGATAAATTGGCTGTGAGGACCAGGCGCAACTGCGGGGGATGAGCTGCTATGCAGGAGATACCTCTAAGGAGCAGGACTTGCTTCAGTGGTGCTTGGATACTCACTGAGAGTGCCCCATGAGTGTATTACTTGTGGATGTGTAGAGTTGTAATTTGTATGGTCTGAAGTTGTCCACTAGGTGCAATGACACTGAACTTCCTAAGAGCTGCAGTTATCCACTGCCTTGGGCCACCTGTCAGGAGCTACAGAGAGATCTGCAGATGGCTGCTACTTGCATTGGGCTTGGTGAGGCTGCTTTTGTTCAGTGGGGGCCTCATGCACACACATTGAATCAGAGTCCCCACATGCATGCTCCAAGAATCAGTCATGGAAGCTCAGTTCAGATGCCTTGGGTCAGCATGGGACCTCCATGCCAAGAGTTAGAGTCCTCTTGCATGTGCATCAAGTATACGAGTCACAGGCCTGCTAGGAGGCCGGGTTTCATGGCTTCCCTGTCTTGGCAGGAGGCCCACTCACCCGCTGAGGGTTGTGTGGACTCTATAACACTGCAGTGGGCCAACTGTAAGGGGACGTACTCTGTGAACCAGGAATCTGTGGCCAATATGGCTGGAGTCTCGGTGTCCATGGTTCTGCAGCTATAGTAGCAGTCTTTGTCCCCAGTGGCTGTAGAGTTCTGTTTTTGCTGACACCAGTCTAGATGGTGTTGAGGCTGGGTTTCCAGTCACAGCCATTCTGCCCTTCCAGATGGCATGATTTCTGTGCCAGTGCCAGCTGTCCAGGAGTGCTTCATGGCTTCATATTTAATTTTACTCTTTAATAATATTAGATAGCTTTTTATCTTTTATAAATTAAAAAAATCAAGTTTATGTGACTAAACAAAGTTTTATTTTAAGTCCCATGTATGTTAATGAGTATATTTTATTTGTATATGAGAAGTCATATGAAAATTATAAAGATTACATTTTTATCATCTTAGTTTATGATTTCTTCATAGTTTGCAAGCCATTTATGAAAGATTGGTTTTTTAACTGCTATTTTTCCTTGATAGATAACAACTATTTTCTTTTCAAAAAAAAAAAGAATGAATAAAGAAGGATAAATAGGCAGCACAAATGTTAAATAAGAGAAATAACTGCCAACTAGCCTCAGATAAACAAGAAAAATATGAATCTATGAGAAGGGCAAGAATGGGTATAGACCTGAAAGCTTAGTGATCTGACTTCACAGAGTTCTAACTGGTTTCTCTCCATAATGCAGACCAGAAATTCTAGAACTAAAGAGGTTGACTTCCCCAGTGTCAGGCATTTTAAGTGACTGAAAGTTGACTAGTACACATGGCTTCTAGAAAATGTTGTGTGTTTTAACCCCCACCAAATCACAAGAATGGAAGACTCTTGAGATACCTTTTTATATAGCAACTAGAGACCAGGGTTTGGGTCTAAACTGGAAGTTGAATATCCATCTCAAAATCTGGGACTGCTGGCTCCTAACCACTCACCTGCCTTCCTGCCTGATTCCCCTAACCACTCTGCCTGCCAGCTTGATAGCCCCCTCTACTACCCTGTCAGTCTGATTGATGCCTAACTGCTCCCCTGCCAGTATGATTGTCCCCATCTGGCCTTCCATACTGACCTGATTGACTCCAACTGCCCTCTCCTGCCAGCCTGATCACCTCCTACTGCCTTTCCTTGCAGGACTGAGGGGACTGTGGGACACTGGCTAGGTTATACAGGGCTGAGGGGACGGAGGGACTTCAGCAGGATGAGGCATATGGCACCTGCCACCCCCACCTCCACCCCTCAGCAGGGCTGAGGGCACTGGGGAACTGAGGCTGGATGAGGTTGATCTGAGAAGACTGGAAGACTGAAGCTGTATAAGGAGAGGCTGAGGGCACTGGAGGACTCCAGTTGGATGAGGTGGGGCTCAGGGCACTGGGTGCCACCATCTTGTGGCTATGCGTGCCACCATCTTGTGAGGGGGTGGTGTCAATTAGTATATTCTCTCTTTATTGGCTGCAGGCATTGCCATTTGTGAGGGTATGAGGGTCAATTAGCATATTCCCTCTTTATTAGATAGGACTAGTGGCCTGGTGCACAAATCCAGGCATATTGAAAAGAAATTAATGAGAAGACATATTTTAATATCACTATTTACCCTTTCTCTTTAATAGAAGTGTCAACCAAATTAACAATCGACAATGACACATCAAAACACATACATGCAATCGCTGCTAGTAAGACCTTTATATGTATCATACATATGCAAGTCAACTTAGCCTTTTATAGATATAGAATAAACTGGCTTAATTATACCAGCTTTCTGATGTAGCTAAACTTTTTCCAGCCCAGTGAAGCACCCTAACTTCTCTTTCAGGTAATTGTCAGTAACACAGCAGTAATATCAACATGAAGCAGATTATTATTGCAGATCATGCAGGGAGAACAAAGAGTAAAATATTTAACTGCAGCAGTGTTTGACTATATTCTGCACAGTGAGAAAACCTGAAGTCATTTTCAAGGTCAACCATTTCTTACTTCTTTTCAGTCAGGTCAAGTTTCTAAGCTATCTAAATCTCCATTTTCCAGCTAATGAAAAGAAAATAGGATTCTACCAGGTCTCCTCTCTACTTCTACCTACTCCAGGACTTCTGTGAGGATCAAATGAGATGGGGCATGGGAAAGTGCTTCACAAACATTTAGTTAAAGTATAAAATTGTTTGCACCTGACTATAAAGCAAATCATATCCCTGGACTGAAGAAACTGCAAGGAGGCTAGTCGCTAGGGAGAGGAAGCTGGGTGTTGCTATGTGATGTAATTACCTAGAACCCACAGCAACCATTTCCAGGCTGTGCTTGGCTGGGCTGTGGGCCACATATTGAGGTCTCAGCAGCATCAGCTGCAATTTGGTGGGTTGTCGCTCTGGGGTTGTGGCAGGACCTGTGTCCCACATGGGTGAAGCCACATGTTGTTTTTTGGGTACCAGGTATTCAATGCCATTTCTCTGTAAATGGCCAGTGTGCATCATGGCAGCTCCTGTGTTGAGCATCTGACCCCTGGTGGTCAGTGTACATCAGAGTAACCAGTTGGATGGTCAGACAGTTGGCATATTAGCCATATGTGTGTGTATGTGTGTATGTATGTGTGTGTGTGTGTAGAGAGAGAGAGAGAGAGAGATTATAGTAAGAAGCAAGGTAGCAGAATTGACAGCTGCTACTGAGTAACTCAAACAAAACAAGAATTCCTACATTAAGGAAGCATGTTCCTCTTAGTTTGAAATTGGATAGCTTAAGCTATTAAGTATGCAATCCTTTTTTTTTTTTTTTTTTTTTTTTTCTTTTGG
>PVJN01002981.1:0-64749 GCA_004026805.1 Lasiurus borealis | reverse complement strand
CTGATATCAAAGTCTTTATTTGTTCTGAAATTTAATAAAATTCATTTTAGACATCAGTAATAAGAGTATATATAGCTTCTGATTGGTGATTTTTGTAGTAGTAATAATTTTAAAGGTATAGATAAATTAAGTGTAAAATGACATCTCATTTTATATCCTTCTTCCTATGATGGTATCATCTTTTTTTATGAAAAAAAATTATTCTCACAGCTGAGGAATACTGATCTATTGCATATTCTAATTCCCTCTTACACAAAATGTTTTGTTCCTCTCTTAACACTCAAGTAAACTCTCATTCCATATCTTTAAATACTCTAAAATATTTACTTTTCCAGATACTTAGTCACTTTCAAATAAAGTAATACTAAAAAAGTATATATTTTGCAGTATTATAAATTTATAGTTGAAGTCTTTTTCCACTACAATTAGCAATATGACCTTGAGTCAGTTATTTAACCTAAGCTTCATTTTTTTTTTATAAATACCAGATATAAATAAGTATCTTCTAAGGCTATTGTGAACACTATATAACAAATATATTTGAGACTCTGGTGTGAATTGCAGAGGCAGACACTCAGTAAATGTAGTTATCTATATTTCAAAAACCCAGTGGCCTTAATGCCGTAACAATCAAAGACCAGTCACCAAGAGGCTGCATGCATGGCAAAGCTTGCACAGCTGGTGGGGACTTGACTCTGGATCCAACAGTGTGGGTCTTGTGTGATTTCCTCTCACAATTTCATACGCTGGGTCACTAGTTGTATTCTTATCTAATAAAAGAGTAATATGCAAATTGACTGTCACTCCAACACATGAATGGCTGCTCTTACGTGGTCAAAGATGGATGACCCCATATGGACACAAGATGGCCACCACAAGATGGCCAGCAGGGGAGGGCATTTGGGAGGGACTCGGCCTGCAAGGGAAGGGAGTTGGGGGCAATCAGGCCTGTAGGGAAGGGCAGTTAGGGGTGACTAGGCCAGCAGAGGAGGGAAGTTGAAGGTGACTGAGCCTGCAGGAAGGGCAGTTACAGGAGACCAGGCCTGCAGAGAGGGCAGTTAGGGGAAATCAGGCTGGCAGGGCAGCAGTTAGGTATCAATCAGGCTGCCAAGGGAGTAGTTAGGAGATGATCAGGCTGGCAGGCAGAAGCAGTAAGGGGCAATCAGGAAGGCAGGCAGGAGAGCAGTTGGGAGCCAGCAGTCCTTGATTCTGAGAGCGATGTCCGACTGCCCATTTAGGCCTGATCCTACTGAGATCTGGCCTAAACAGTCGATCATCTCTTGAGGGGTCCCAGATTGGAGAGGATGCAGGCTGGGCTGAGGGGCACATCCCCCATGCACTGGGCCTCTAGTAATATTATTATTATATTAACTCTAATATTAATTTGTGTGTTCTTAGAAGATGTACTTTAGAGCCAAAATAATTACTTTTGATTAAAAAATCTACTTAATTGTAAAAGAATAAACAAGGTGGAATTCACAACACCATAGCTTCTAAGACTTGCCAAGAATCAGAACTGCATATGACATTCCTTAGTAGATGTCATGTGATGATATGAGTCTTATCCAGAAATGAGAAGCATTCAGACTGATTATAAAGGAAACCTTCTTAAGTTTTCTAACTGGACTTTGAAAGTAAATATATCAAACTATTTTTTATTGACTTATGGAATCATTATCTCTTATTTTTGTTTAACGAAAAGAAAAAGGCAAATGTTATTATTAACCATAGAAAAAATATAAAAACTCTGATACATAAAATAGTATTCTGGAATTTACTATGTCATTTGCCATATAAGATTGGAATGGATGCATTAATAACTAATCACTTTTTGCTTCCCTTTTTTTCATGTCTTATTATATCATGTAGGATTGAAAAAGAAAAAAAGTTTAAAAAACTATCCAGACTGACAGATATCTGGGGGGAAGGAGGGAAGAGATTAACCAAAGAACTTAAATGCATACATGTATTGTCCATGGACACAGACAATAGTGTGGTGAAGGTGTGGGGTGGACTTTGGGTAAGGTTGGAATGGGAGACATTTTAAATACTATCAACAAAAGTAAATTTAAAAAATAACACTCTCCTAGAAGGCGGGGTCCACAATAATATTTGTTGAAAAAAAGAACATTCACAAAACCTTGTTCAAATGCTACTGGATGGTGGAAAACTATTGACTGTTTCAATAGATTTTTTATTTGTGTGTTTGTTTTTATTAACTATAAGTCCATATTCTATCATTTTTATTCAATTCAATATTCTGTTCAAAGATCCCATCATTGCATTATCTTTATTGTTCATGTGTTTTTTCCACATTAGCCCCTCCATCCCATTCCAGCCCCTCCCAGGCTGTCACCATACTATTGTCTGTGTCCATAGGCTACGAATATGTGCATATAAATTCCCCATTAATCTCTCCCCACCCCCACTCCCGCCTTCTCTCTGAAATTCCATAGTTTGTTCCATGTTTCTATGTCTCTGGATCTATTTTGTCCCTGAGTTAGTCGGGTTAGCATGTGGCCCCTTTGCATCCACAATTAAATAAGCTTGGTGGACTGTCTTTTTGTATTATGTCAGGTTATTCTGTGGCCACTTTTGCCCACACATCCCCTTTTTGATCATAAATCAATCCAAAGAATGCAATGATGACCAAACTTTTGGTTGGATAATGGAGTCCCACAGTGATAGGAGGAGGACTCATTCCTAGGATGTCTCACTGACAGCAAGTATTGCTGATCAGGGTGGACCACTGAAGATGGGGCAAACCATAACCTTAAATGGCATGTAAGGTCAAATTATTATTATTAAAAAAGGGGAGATAAATGGGGGTAGTCAGTTCCTATAAGTCCTTGATAAAAAGTATTCTGGATCATTTCTAATTTTTTTGAGCCTCCATGATCCGAGTCTTTTTTACTGTTTGTCAAGTTTTATTTTCCTGCATGTAATATAACATTTACATACCAGAAACAATATTAAACCAGTAACACGGTTTAGGAACAGAAAATGTCTAATATTAGACAAGGAAGGATCTGAGGGGGAACAAGTATCTACTATTATCCAAAAGTTAATTTCATCTCTTCCTATATTTACACAATATTCATAAAAATACTCATCTAGATTAGATGCATATGTAACACTACCAGGGGAATTATTAAGGAGGTGTTCTTGGAAAGTTTTATCCAAGGTAGGTCCTTTATAATAGATTAGAGGCCCAGTGCACAAAATTCGTGCACGGGGTTGGGGGATGTTCTTCAGCCCAGCCTGCTTCCTCTCCAATCTGGGACCCCTTGAGGATGTCTGACTGCCTGGTTAGGCCCGATTCTATCTGGACCGAGCCTAAATGGGGAGTTGGACATCCCTCTCACAATCCAGGACTGCTGACTCCAACTGCTCACCTGCCTGCCTCTTGATGGCCCCTAACCACTTCTGCCTGCCAGCCTGATCACCTCCTTACACTCCCCTGCCAGCCTGATTGATGCCTAACTGCTCCCCTGCCAGCCTGTTTGCCCCTAACTGCCCTCCCCTGCATCCTGGTCACCCCTAACTGCCCTCCCCTGCAAGCCTGGTCACCCCTAACTGCCCTCCCCTGCAGGCTTAATCACCCCCAACTGCCCTCCCTTGCAGACCTCATCTCTCCCAACTGCCATCTTGTGTAGTCCACATGGGGGCAGTCATCTTGTGTGTTGGAGTGATGTCAATCTTTATATTACTCTGTATTAGATAGGATAGAGGCCTGGTGCATGGGTGAGGGCCAGCTGGTTTTCCCTGAAGGGTGTCCTGGATCAGGGTGGGTGTTCCCTTGGAGTGTGGGGTGGCCTGAGCTAGGGGCCTGTCATGGTTTGCAGGCCTGCCATGCCCCCCCAGGGATCCAAGCAGAGGCCCTGGTATCTGGTATGGCTTATTGCAACCAGTGTATTGAGCATTGAAAATAATTCTCACTATGTAAAACACAAATAACCAGAGTATTACTGGCAGAAACTCCCATAGAGAATCATCACTTTTGGCTTAACTGGTTTTGCTAACTGGACACATGATATCCTGAAAGTTTCCTGTTTGAACTTGGCTCTGAATCTTTGCAAGTTCCTTTCTGAAGCAGACTGAAATTTCTACAACATTCATTTTAACAAGAAATATGTATATAAATAGGACATAGTTATTAATTTTTACTTGACCGAGCTTCCCACATAATTTCATATATATTAAATAGGTCTAATTTAGTTCAAAAATATTTCTTTTAAGCAGAGAGAATAAATCCTTGAATTATTCCAGAGCCCATTGGAATGACTCAAAGTCATCTCTTAGTTAAAGTCTTAAAATTTTAATTTGGAAAGATTGTCAAATATACTTAACCCAAAGATTACATCACAAACTCTTTGTAAATTTAGGGAGAAAAATATATATATTTTAAAATATATTTTATTGATTTTTACAGAGAAGGGAGAGAGGTAGAGAGTTAGTAACATCAATGAGAGAGAATCATTAATCAGCTGCCTCTTGCATACTCCCTACTGAGGATTTGCCCACAATCAAAGTACATGCCCTTGTGCGGAATCAAATTTGGGACCCTTCAGCTGCAGGTAGATGCTCTATGCACTGAGCCAAAGTGGTTAGGGAAAAAAAAAAAACATTTTATGGTAATAACTCTAAAAGGCATTAACCAAAGAAACTGGTTTTAATTTTGAAAATTTTGTCCAGACCACAAAATTCTACTTATTTACAAGTATTTAATATTTTTTAATATGGCTAATAAAATATTATATCCTAGTAATGCATCCAGAGACAGAAAATTTACCACACATAATACACAAACACATACTACATAAAGACCATACATATAAATACATAATTTGAACTACTATTTTTTCCAGAGAAAACACAAGAATTATTTTCCTCAAAAATAAATTTCCATACTTCATGCATTCTATTATCACAACCAAATAATTTCTCCCAACTTAATTTGAACTTTTAACTTTTAGAAGCTTCAAATTTTAGGTGGCAAGTGTTACTTTGCATTTCTCAGATTAGTAATATATTCATGTTAGTTAAGGATATAATTCAAATAAAATATAAGACATATTCAATTAATAGATTCAAATATATCCTCTAGTTTCCCTATATGAGGCAAACTCAGATTAATTAATGTTTCAACATCTCATTATTTCAAAATACCTAGGTATTAAAATTATTATCTTTTTTCTTTTCTTTTTTTTCCTCTTTTTTACTATTTAACTTAGCAATGCACCAAAGCTTTTAAGCTACCAATTAGGCATATGAGGCTGGAGAGAAGGCAAAGTGGGGAAGGGAGCAGGTCCTGCAGCCTCTTCTAGGGACTGCAGTTTCCAGGCCCCCATTTGCCTCGTTTTAAAACTGCTGCATTTTTCCTTAGCAATAACCTGCTAAGATTTTGATGACAGTAAGTTCAGCTTCTGATAGTACCAGGACTGTTAAGTAAAGAAACTTCTTTGGGAATGGGGTTAAAATGCGGGCCTTGAGGTCAGAAGGCATAGTGAGGGGTCCCTTCATTTTTCTCTGTGGCCCAAATACTCCCCTCTTTTGTCCATACAGTTGTGGCCTCCATTTCTGGCCCTCGGAGCCAACCCTTACCTGGGCTACTTGTTCTACAGTTGTGAGTATTATGTTAGTTTTATGATTCTGCCTCATCTCTACATTCATAGACTTTCTCAGCCTCTTTTTTTTCCCCTCAGCCTCTTTTAACAGCTCTTCCACACTCTATCCTTCTAGTTCTCTAATTATTGTAATTTTCTTAGTGATAAAATGTAATTTTAATATTTCGTGGATTGTCACTGAAAAACCCTTCATTTTAGTTACATCTGTTTTTACAAATTTGAGATTTTAAAGTCAATTATTACCCAAAGCATTTTCTTGACCAATTTTGTAACAGGAATAACTCACCAGCTTTAAGTGGCTTTCATGTGAAAGTACTATTTTATTTTATTTTCTTTCATAAAACGGTAGTGTCTCCCCAACCCCTATTTTTCACTACTAGAGAGTACTTCTACAGATATGTTTTGCCCAGTATTATGGGGAAAATAGAACATTGGGGACTAATTGTGGTTATGGGAAATATTAATTTTGTTGTTAACTGTGATTGTCCTTTCTGTTCAATGAAAGGACATACCAACCTGGCTGGGAGTCATACTCCCTCAGGACCTGGGAGTCAATCTTGAAATGCAGTCCATTCTCATACAAGAACTGCCCATTATCATGAAAACAGCAACCTTATTGCCAAACACAACCTGCATAGCTTACTTCTCCATGCCTGTAATCCCTATTTTTCCATGTAATTTTTGTCCCTATGTTCATAAACCAGAGTACAGCAAACCAAAGTCTCCAAAAGATAGAAAGCCAAAATTACATTACAGACACAGAGTCAGAAATCTCATTAACTAAGAGTTTCTGGTGGCTGAAGAACTGAAAAAGAGAACAGGAAGAGTTCCCAAGATTAAGAATCCGTGGCAACTTCTAGGACATTTCTGCAATTCCTGTCACATGTTCAGCACTACCACAAACAGCTGGGTCCCAGGAGAGTGAGATGTGTCCCACCTTTAAACAAATTGATCCAAACAATAAAGACACAAAACATCAACAGAAACACTCTAAAGGCCCGGTGCACAAATTTATGCATGAGTTGGGTCCCCAGTGGGAAGGATGGGAGTGGGACTAGGACATGATCAGCCCTCCGGGTGTGCAGTGGGATGCCCTTGCTGGCCTGGGTCCTGGATCTATCCCACTGACTTTTACGCCAGTGGCTGTGGCGTCTGAAGATGACTTCTGGGAGGCCAGAGGTACTGTTAGGATCATGTCAGTGGCACTGGTCCATCAGTACCTGATCTGTTATCTGGAGATTGGACCTGCAGGACTACTGAGGGAGTGAGTGGCTGCCGACAGGCTAGTGGGCTGCCAAGACAGATCTCAGCTGAGCAGTACTCCTGCTGTGGAAGTTCACTGACCATGACGCGGCAACTCCTGCATTAAGCACCTGTCCCTGGTGATCAGTACACATCATAGTGACTGGTCATTCTGGTTGTTCAGTCATTTGGTTGCTTAGGCTTTTATATATATACTAGAGGCCCAGTGCACAAAATTCATGCATTGGAGGATTGTCCTTCAGCCCAGCCTGCTCCCTCTCCAATCCCAGACCCCTAGAATCAGGCCTAAATGGGCAGTTGGACATCCCTCTCACAATCCAGGACTGCTAGCTACCAACTACTCACCTGCTTGCCTTCCTGGTTGTCCCTAACCACTTTTGCCTGCCAGCCTGATCACCTCTAACCATCCCCCCCGCAAGCCTGTTTGCCCTTAACTGCCCTCCTCTATGGACCTAGTCACCCCTAACTACCCTCCCCTGCAGGCCTGGGTTCCCCCCGGCCATGCCCTTCCCTGCAGGCCTGGTCACCGCCAACTTTTCTCCTCTGCCAGCTTGGTCACCCCTAACTTCCCTCCCTTGCAGGCCTGGTCCCTGCCAACTACCCTCCCCTGCTGGCCATCTGGTGGTGGCCATCTTGTGTCCACATGGGATCAGGATCTTTTGACCACATGGGGGAAACCATCTTGTGTGTTGGAGTGAGATGGTCAATCTGCATATTTCTCCTTTATTAGATTATGGGATAGAGGCCTGGGTACACAGGTGGGGGCCAGCTGGTTTGCCCTGAAGGGTGTCCCAGATCAAGGTGGGAATTCCCTGAGGGCATGGGGGGGTCTGGGCAAGGGACCTATGGTGGTTTGCAGGCTGACCACACCCCCCAATGACCCAAGCAGAGACCTTGGTATCTGGGATTTATTTATCTTCTACAACTGAAACTTTGTAGCCTGGAGTAGAGCTAAGCCTTATGCTCCCTCCATGGCAGCAACCATTGAAACTTTGTTGCCTTAAGTGGAGGCCTGGGTGGGTCAGGGTGTGAGGAAAGCTTGGCTTCCTCCATTGCCAGGGCAACCCAAGCATCCCTCCTGCTCTCTCTGTGGCTGCAGCCATCTTGTTTAGGTTAATTTGCATACTCACTCCTGATTGGCTGTTGGGCATGGCTTGTCAATGTAGCGGAGGTACAGTCAATTTGCATATTATTCTTTTGTTACATAGGATGATACAATATTTATAAGCATGCACAACCTACAGACACCACAGAATGCCCTTCATTAAAATAAATAAATAAATAATGAAAAGCACCAAAGTACAGCAATGTCTCCTGTCCCTGATTTGGGGACTGCCCCTCCCCAGAACCTTAGCATTCTCTTAATGGACAATTTTGGGGCAAATTGTTCCCTAGGCCTAGAATTTCTTTTTCCCATCCTCAGCAGGTCTTTTGTGACCTTTCATGCTCTACCTGCCTTTGTCTAGAGCAAGTATGTCAAACTGGAAGGATAATACAGGCCAAATAAACAAGGTTTAAGTTTATGTGGGCTGTAAAAAAACCAAAAGCTTCAATTTTTATAGAAACAGGTTTATTTCTATAGAGACATGCTGAATACAAAGGGCTGAAATAAATCAGTAATTGTTAACATAAAATAATAGAACATTTTAATAAAAATTATTTTCTTCTTGAACATTAATTTATCAGACATTGAATAACTATGCAAATTAATAAGCACAACACAAATAAATCTATTTTTCTATTTTTCCAAAGTGAAATATTTTCTGTTGCACACACCAAATAAGTCAGTACAAGACTAACAACGTGGAAATTGGCTGCTAAAATATTCACTGCTAGCATTAGTGGAGAGAAATGGTGCACCTTTGTATAAGGTGCATAAAGGAAATGAATGTAATACTATTATAGTAATGAGTCATTAGCGAATGTTGTAGTTCATTATTAATAATTATTTATAACAGGATATTGTAAACATTAAATTATGAAATTTTTATTAAAACGGTTTTTATATGACATTCAATTGCCACAAAATTATCCATTGTGGGCCACATATGGGCTGCAAGTTTGGCATGCTTGGTCTAGGGGCATCTTCCCAGGACAGGTGCCCTTAGCCATGTGTCTCCCCACCTCCACATTCTGTTTGCTCTTGAGAAATTCAGTAATGGTCTGGCCACCTACAGTTTCTTTTCTATGAAGATAAATCTGAGGCATGCTTCCTAGGATTGGGAGGAATTAAAGGTGTTAGCATTTATTAACTTCAGAATAATTCTGAGACAATCTCTAAAATTTCTTATTAATATCCATCTCTTATAGAATTTTTTTCTATACTTTTCCTTAGAAGCTTCTAATTTCCAAATCAAGATATACTTCCCATATAGTCATTCAGTTTAATTTCAGAGCTGGTATTTTTCTAATTTCTGCATGCAAAATATTAATGCAAGTACCCAAAAGAACTGCATTTGCACCATTTCTAAGTTGATATTTTCTAGTTAAATCTTTTAATTTCTATATAGCACTTGCAAGTAAAGGCTTCCTATCAGGAGTATTAAATGAGGGCTGGTTTGGGAGCTTCTGGCCTTAGAGACACAATTTCCTGTTTTAATTTATTTTATTTTTGGATATCTGTAGGATGAGAAAATTTTCTAGACAAGTGTTGTCTCAATTTCTCTCCCAGCTGTCTAAAACAACTGGAAGGATTCAGGGCGCAGGCAGACCAAGCCTTATGGTGGCCCCCTAGATGAGCCATTTAGTTAATTATAATTGAGTTGGGACTTCCCTATGTGTTCCTGCACTTCTGACACCTCCACAAAGATTCTTAATCACCTAAGAACACCCTAGAATTGGACTGGACGGAGGATGTGCACCTGCATCTTCAAAGCTGAATGAAGCCAGCTCATTTTATATAGCGAAGGTTTTTTACTCAGACTCTCAGCAATTCCAATTGAAAAGCCAAAATCAAATCCAGCCACCCATTTTTTCCCCTTTGTTTCAGAAATTACCAAGTGGTGGGAGGACAGACAACCACCCACTTGAAAAATTAGAAAAGGCACTTGATTGCAGGAGCACTGGTACTGGCTGGCTCAAGGGAATTGGTTATCAAAGCTGAGACCTAAGGCAGCAGGGCTTTCTCTTAAATAGTCCCAAGTCCTTTGTTTCTCAGCTTCTAGATTTTTTCTCTAGCTTTTGCAGCCCTATGATGATGGTAAGGGGGAGAGTAAGATTACAACCAACTGCCCTTGGCTGGCCCCAGCAGTTAACCCTACTGTAGGGGCTGTGCATGACCCCATGCAAGATAAGTTATTCAGGGAAACAGGTTTTGCAAGGCTAGAGCAAAGGAGGAACAGGGTTGAGTTTAATTATAGGCTTGCACACATATGCCTCAGGAAGCAGGTTGACCTGAACACAGACTCAGGCTGCCAGCCCAAGTTTTCTTCACACCTCCAGACCCTCCTTATCCTGGGTTCTGTCAACCCAGGTTCCACCTTGAGGTTTTTAAAACACAGCTCAAATAAACACAAACCCTCTACCAAAGCAAGGGAAGGTCCTGGATCCAAGAGACAACTCACCCAAGTTCATCCAATGGGCCGAGAATCAGTGGGCTCAATGGGCCCTTTGCTGGATCCTAGCACCAAGTCTGGGTCCAAGGAATGTTCCTGAGTGAGCTTCTTGGAATCCTGCTGTGACTACGCCAAGTAATGTTAACATTAAAAAAAAAAATCAGACCTATAAAGAATTTTTGTGAGTTTATTTGAGCCAAACTGTCGACAGTTTCCAGAAAGCAGTATCTCAATGGATTGGGATAGTGCTCTGGATAATGGTGGGTTTTCCTTTATTTGTGTACATTGTAATCAAAGGAGGGACATCGGTAAGTTACATGAAATCCATTGGTGATAGACTAGAGAGATGGGAAAAAGCAAAGTAGTGTGTGTGTTGGGGGGGGGGAGGGATCTCTGGGAATGAATAAAAAGTAAAATGATAGACACATATTTAGGTGGGTACAGGAACAATTAACATGATAACAATGAAGGAATTTGTGGTATCTGTCACAATGCAGGTACACTAGGTTGTGCCCCAGGGGCTCCAGAACAAGGGAAGTTACAAACCCAGACATTGCAATGGTATGTTATTATAGATGCAAAAAGACAGATGGGCTCAGTTAAGGTAAAGGTTGACCTTGTCAGTGAAGATACTGGCCTGAGATGTAACTGCCCACCATAAATACTTTTAGTTAAAGTTTAATTTCAGACCATCCTTTGTTGTTACTTTAAGTCTCTGAGTTTGCAAGACCACCATACAGGCCTTCCCTGAGCTTGTCAGGTTAGCATATGGCCCCTTTCATCCACAGAAAGAAAGGAATAAAAAACCTGGAATTTAGGATACCCACTGAAATTATGATGAATTTATAAATTGGAGGTGAAGCTTAGCATCAATACAATTTTTACATCCTTGGATGATTCTAATGCACTTCAAATGGAACCCCTGGAGGTAAAGTATTTAAAAAGAAAAAGACAAAAGTCTGTTTTATTTGGTTTATTATTAATCAGTTCCCTTTTCCCTGCGAACTTCCATTCTACTGCAAAGACCTTCACTGGTTCCTTCTGATGCTTCTAATCTCCCACTGCCTTATGCTAAGAGTGTTCTTTTCTAATTCACCCACCGAAGACATATTCATTTATTCACTCTGACAAATAATCTATTTTATTTGACATTCTTTCACTCTACAGATGATAATTGAGCACCTCCTGTCAGGCATTGGTTATGCTAAGTTTTAGAGAAACACCTGTGAATGAATACAGAAGGCTTAATTTCTCCTCTTAGAAAACCCAGAGAATGAAATATGAGGATGCAGGAACTGTGGAGAGAAGGAGAGCTTTGATGGGGAAGGCAAGGTGTTTCCCAGAAAAAGTGACTTCTAAACAAAAGCTTGAAAGGAGCAGGAGTTATCCAGATGAGGAGGAAGAAAAAAAGTGTTTAAAAATGTGGCAGCAGTGGACACAACCAATTATGGTGGCATAGGTAAACACTTGAAATTGCTGCTGTGCACAACCATATCAAAATTAGGCAAAATGAATATTATCCAGAACCATGGGAAGGATAGCTGAGTGGAAATTCTACAACTAGAAGAAAAGAGAAAAGCGCTTTGAGTCCAATAGGAGGTGTGGAGGTGTAGATGTGTCGAAGTGTGGACATACAGAGGCACATGGGAACAGCAACTTGGTATGCTGTTGTCTTTTTCAAACAGAGGGAGATACAAGCTCCCAACTGCTCTGAACTCCAGTTCCAGGCGAGACTCTGGGGACCCAGACTTACACAGAGAGAAACTGGACTCTCTGGCTTCGGGCCAGAACATGAGGGCGGCTTTCACTCAGAGGTGCTTACAGTGATCATTGTTTCTACATGGTGCCACAGGACACAAAGACTCAGGGACCTCTCAGGGGAAGGGCTGATGCGCAGCCATTGCTGTTTGTTCCACCCAGGTGATTCCCCGAGACCCCACCGCACCCAATTAATAATCCTACCCAAGCTGTCCTCAGAGGTTTTTGCATATGAATGGCCTGGCACTTTGCAATCTGAAACCTAACAAACTGCATCCCCGTCAAAGAGCCCAGAACTGCCAAAAGAACCCCCAAGGCCCCACAGCAGCTTATATTGCTTCACAGCTGGGCCTCATCTGGGCACCTCCACACCCCAAACAAAGAGGAGTAATCTGCAGATCTCTCTGTAGCTCCTGCTGGATGGCTTCAGGCATGACTGACTTTGCAACTTCTTAAAGATCTAAGAGCCAGTGTACCCAGTGGGCAGAGTGAGGCCATCCAGATTACAGGTCTTCACATCCATAAGAGATATACTCAGGGGGCAGACTTAGCCCCACTGAAGCAAGTCCTGACCCATAAGGGTGTCTCCAGCACAGAAGTTCTCCCATTGTAGACACAACTGGTCCTCACAGATAACTGACCTGGAGGTCAATTCCTCCCAGTGACACCAACAGCAATCAAAGCTTAACTACCACAAGACTGTGCACACATCCCACAAAGAAATGCACCAAGAGTGTCTACCTCAGGTAATTTGGGAGGCTGAGCCACTGGGCATGATAGGACACCTAGCATACAAAGCCACTCTATCAATACAGGGAAGCAGCCAAAATGCAGAGATAAAGAAACACGTCATGAATGAAAGAAATGGAGGAGAGCAAACCACCAGATATAGAGTTCAAAACAATGGTTATAAGGTTACTCAAGAATCTTCTAGAAACCTTTGAGAAATACAGTGAGACCCTCAAGGATATGAAAAAGGACCAACTAGAAATTAAGCATATACTGACTGAAATAAAGAATATACAGAGATCCAACAGCAGACTAGAGGATCCCAATCAAGCCTAAGATTTGAAATACAAAGAAGCAAAAAACACCCAAACAGAAAGGAAAAAAGAATCCAAAAATATGAAGATAGTGTAAAGAGCCTCTGAGACAACTTCAAGCAAACCAACATCCAAATTATGGGGTACCAGAAGAAGAGAGAGAGCAAGATATTGAAAACCTATTTGAAGAAATAATGACAGAAAACTTCCCCTAACTGGTGAAAGAAATAGACTCACAAGTCCAGGAAGCATAGAGAACCCCAAACAAAAGGAATCCAAAGAGGACCACACCAAGACACATCATAATTAAAATGCCAAAGACAAAAGACAAAGAGAGAATATTAAAAGCAGCAAGAGAAAAACAGTTAGTTACCTACTAGAGAGCACCCATATGACTGTCAGCTGATTTCTCAAAAGAAACTATGCAGGCCAGAAGGGAGTGGCAAGAAATATTCAAAGTGATGAATAGCAAGAACCTACAACCATGATTGTTCTACCCAGAAAAGCTATCATTTAGAATTGAAGGTCAGATAAAGAGCTTCACGGACAAGAAAAAGGCTAAAGGAGTTCATCTCCACCCAACCAGTATTATATGAAACTAGTGGCCCAGTGCACAAAATTAGTGCAATTAAAAGGGTATTAATTAGAGGAAATATTTTAATATTGCTATTTGCCCTTTCTCTATAATAGAAGTGTGAGATGTGAAAGGAAATGAGTAAAATGTATATGAAAATAATACGTACTTTTACTGATAAATAAACAATAACAAAATTATATAACAACAAACACATGATATAAAAACATGATACAAAAACAACATTGATGAAAACAATGACTGATAAAATGATTAAATTTATTCTAATATCCCCTTTCTACCACATTAAGTGTGAAAACACTTTCAGAGTGCTTGACTAATACTTGGTGATGAAGTATTTATAACTTTAATTATAAATACATCACACACTCTTCAAACTTGAAAGAAAGCAACCTATAATTGAAAAGGTGCAAAAACAGGTTCAGATAGGAATATGCCTACTCTGTCTAGAATCTGTCCTTGCAAATCCTGGTACGTTGTATCAGTAGTGGTTCTTTAGACATAGTCCCACCTCCCTGCTGTCAGGGTCTGAGATGCAGGTGAATGAGAGTCCTCACTGTCAAGCTGCTGACAGCTATCTGACCAAAGGCTGATTCTGGTTGATTCTGTGAGGGTGGGACTTCCTTCTCCCTGCAGTCAGTCTCCATGGAGATGATGAGGAAGCAAGCTTTCTCACAGGCACTCTCAGTAGCAGAGGGGAAACACATGAGGCACTTGGATCTCTGTGTCTGCTGCCACTGGAAGAGGCGCCCTCTGCAGCAGCAGAGGAAGAGCGCCCTGGTGAAGGAAGGAAGCCAAGCACCCTGCACATGCTCTCCCTCTGCTACTGAGGGTGCCTGTGAGGAAGCTTCCTTCCTCATTGCCTCCTTGGAGACTGACAGCAGGGAGGAAGTCATCCTCCTCCCTCCTGGGACAACTGCTGAGAGAGACACCCTCTGAGGCAGCAGAGGCAGATAGAGGAGGAGCACCTCTCTCAGTGGTGGCAGCCTGGAGTGGTCGGGGGTGTTCCGGGGACCCTGGCTGCTCAGGGCCTACATGTGGGCCTACAGAATTGGAGTGGCCTGGTTCCTGAGGATGTTCTTTAGACCTAGTCCCACCTTTCCACTGTCATGGTCTACAATGCAAATGAATGAGAGTCTTGGCTGTCAGGCCACTGATAGCTGTCTGATCAACAGCTGATTATGTGGGAGGTGAGACTTCCTCCTACCTACAGTCAGTGTCCACAGCTTCAAAGAGGAAGCTGGGGCTACTGAGGGATCCATGTCCTCCAAGTCACCTATTCTCTCACTCTGTTCTCCATCTCACAGCCTCCTGTTCTGCCAAGTCCTCCAAACCACCTGCTTTCCCTCTCTGCTCTCTGTCTGGCAGCATGGAGAGCCAAGTCCCCCAAACTACCCACCCTTCTGCTCCACTCTTGGCCTACTCTCCCGCTTTGCTCTCCACCATGCAGCGACATCCTGGGAGCCTGTGGACGTGGCTTGGCGCTGCTGCCCTTACCTCCCAGGGGCCAGTGATGGCACCCATCCCTGGGACCTAGACCACTTGACACCATCCACCCCTGGCCACTTGGTATCTGTGTATGTAAATTAACCCTCCATTTTTGTTGGGTTAATTTGTATACTCACTTCTGATTGGCTGGTGGGTGTCACAGAGGTACAGTAAATTTGCATCTTTCTCTTTTATTAGTGTAGATCCTGAAGGGTATTCTTTAAAAAAAGGAAGAAGAAAAAGGTAAAGAGATCGGGTTCATTGTAGGTCTTGAGACAGGGTTTCAAAAAATGGTAGAACAGTGGTTAAACCCCCTATACTAGTTGCAACCCTGCTATGATACTAAGGGTTATGAGGAGAGGGATTATCTGAACTGTCTTTTTGTGTCAGATATGATAGGTTATGGGGACAGGTAAAGACTGACTATTGGGGGCTATACCTACATTGGGTGAAAGATAGGCAAGAGTATAGGTGCCTGTCCAGTTAGTCAGAAGGTAAATATATGTTTCCCCACACAGGAAGAAAAATCTCTAGATTATGGAGACAAGCTGAAAGGTGTAAGAGGAGTTTCCTTTTTTTGGTTACACACTCCAAGCTGAGAGGGTAGTCACCATGGTACTACCAATAGGGAGTGACTGTGAGTGGTTGAGATTTTATTGTAATGAAAGTGGGTGGGAATGCTAGAATAGGCTGTTAATCAAAGGAAAATGAAAGGGAAGGAAAGGAACAATTGAAGCCTCTGGCTTGGATGGTTGGATAAGAAGAAAAACTGACCAGCTGCAAGAAATAACAATTGGCTTCTATTGGGATCAAAGGCCATTCAGTAGTTCAGGTTATCAGTGGTATTGCAAGCTGATGATGGGAAGTGACCTCTTCATATATTGCCTTATAAAGTTTGGGCGATTAGTGGGGTGTTTAGGTACAGAAAAGTAGGAAGGTTTGATTTGCCTGGGCTGTAGGATAATTACCTAGAAGGGTGTCTGCCTTTCTGAGAAATATAGTTCCATTTTCCTTTTTATAAGCTAGAGTGATTTTTGTCTGATTCCATTTCTTGATTGGCATAGGATGGTGGTATATTAGTACACTGAAGAGAAGAAGGAAAGGCAGAGCCAGCAGTTCCTGGAAAAGGTTGGAATGGTCTGGCTTAGGAGGGCATGGGTAAGGCTACGTGTTCATTTGAGTGGAGGTGAGAAAATCCCTTACAGAAGTAGGAGAGGAGGTTTGGAATAGGATGAGAAGGAGAGCCAATTGCTACTTTCAGTGTTGGGATTCTCACAAGGGAGAGGAAGAGATATGTTCAGGGTCTAGAAATAAGGAAATCTTGTCCCATGAATAATTGAAGTCTCCTTGTAGAAGGGAGTCCCATAGAAAGATGAGAATCCTGATGCAAAGGGAGAGGGAGCAATTGAGAGAGGAGATGAGTTTTTAGAGAAGTCAGGGTTGGTACATAGGGGACATGTGCAAGAGTACTCACTCATTTGTCCTCTTCTTTTGGGATGTGGGTAAGGCAGAGTCTGGTGGGCCCAATCTGGGGGCTGTAATACTTAGGGGACTCCAGCTCATGTGTTCCACGTATAAGTTTTAATCTGAAAAGGTAAAACCATGGGGTATGCTTTGATAGTTTAGCTGCAATTGAGTAGTTAGGAGTACCTGATAAGGGCCTGGCCATCGGAGCTGTAAATTATTTGATGAATGGATTTCCTTTAGAAGGACCCAGTCCTCTGGCTATAGAGGAAGTAAGGGGAGGGATGTCTCCCATAAAAGGCTGAGGGAGGACCTCATCAGCATGTTCTCTCAGTAATTGTTGGATGACATTTAAAATGGGGACATAGCCTCCTAGAGGGGTCTCTGTGGGAAGGGAGTTTCCTAATAAGAAGGGTTTTCCATACATGAATTCAAAGGGATTAAGAAAGGAGGGTGCACAGGAGTTTACCCTAATGAACGTAAGGTCTAGAGTAGAAGAGTAGTTTAAGGTTCTTTAGTTTCAAGAGTTCATTTAGTTAGGCGAGACTTAATTAAGGAATTCACCTTTTCTACCTTGCCTGAAGATTGGGTCTGGTAGGAGGTATGTAAGTTCCACTGGATGTTCAGAGTGGAGGAGACCTGTTGAGTTATGTTGAGAATGTATCTACTAGGGTTAAGAGATATTTGGTTCTTTTAATAGGGGGCATGTGAGTGAAGTCAATTTGCCAGTCTTGTCTAGGGATTTGGCCCCTAGCCTAATGAGTGGAGAAAGAAGGAGGTCTAACCTGTCCTTGGAGAGATTCTGAGTAACAAGTAGAACAAGTTTTGGTGATACCTTGTAGTGAAGAGACAAGGCTAGGATGTGTGATGAGGGGTTTGGGGAGTTGTAGAAGTGGTCTGTATCCTATATGTAGGGATTTGTAAATAGCCTGTAAAATATCATGAGCCTATTCCTGGGGAAGGATATATTTTCCCTGGAATTTTAATCCTGGATCTTCCTGAGGAGTCTAAAGAGCTAATAGAAACAAAAGTTTCTCTGGAGTGTATTAGGATGTTATATAATGCAGAGCTAAAAGTTGGGTAGACAGAGGCTTCCTCTGAGCCACTGCCTTGACCTCATGGTCTGCTTTGTTTTTTTCCCTGTATTACAGGATCATTCCCTACTTGATGTCATTTACAGTGTCCTTTAAGAAAGCTAGAAAATGGGAGAGAATTTCCTAAATACCAAGCATGAAGACCTATTGTGGCTTTCAATGATAGTGTCAAGGATTGAATGAGCAGTGGAAATAAAGTTGAGGCTCAGATATAAAGACATAAGCAACAGGAGAGAACCTAGGCAGGGTTGCTTTAGCTTACTAGGAGAGAAGAGGTCCCCTCAGACATCGGGGGTGATCAGGTCCTGACTCACTTGACAAACTTTTTACAACTTTCACAAATAACCAGCTTTAGCCAAAAAGTAAACAACCAGCATTTCTTAGATAGACATTTATCAGCAAACTTTAAAGACACTCTTACTTTTAAGAAAATACTAGAGGCCCTGTGCATGAAATTCATGCATGGGAGGGGTGTCCCTCAGCCCACTTTGCACCCTCTCCAATTTGGGACACCTCAGGGGATGTCCAACTGCTGGTTTACACAGAAATCCCTCTCACAATCCAGGACTTCTGGCAACTAACTGCTTTCCTGCCTGATTGCTCCTAATTTCTTCTGCTTGCCAGCCTAATAGCCCCTGCTAGCCTGTTTGATATCTAACTGCTCCCCTGCCAGCCTGATCACCCCCAACTGCCTTCCCCTGCCAGTCTGATCGCCCCCAGTTGCCCTCCTCTGCTGGCCTGATCTCACCCCTAACTGTCTTCCCCTGCCAGCCCAATGGCTCCCAGTTGCCCTATCCTGCTGGCTTAGTTGCCTCTAACTGCCCTCCCCTGCTGGCCTGATCACGCCCAACTTCCCTCCCTTATTGGCCTAATTGCCCCAATTGCCTTCCCCTGCTAGCCTGGTTGCCCCCAACTGCCCTCCCCTGCTGGCCTGATTGCCCCCAATTTCCCTCCCCTGCTGGTTTGGTCACCCACAACTGCACTCCCCTGTCGGCCCAATTGCCCACAACCTCCCTCCCCTCCTGGCATATTTACCCTCAACTGCCCTCTCCTGCTGGCCTGATTGTCCACAACTTTCCTCTTCTGCAGGCCTGATTACCCCAACTTCCCTCCACTGCCAGCCATCTTGTGGTGGCCATCTTTTGATGACATGAGGGCGGCCATCTTGTGATGGACATCTTTTGAGGACATGAGGGCATCTCACAAGGGTGCGAAGACCACCTAGGCTTTTATTAGTATAGATACCTTCAACAAAGTACAAGGGACCATCCCTAATAAAAGCTAAGATCAGGCAAATTTAAAACTTGTGTAGCAATCAATGTTTCAGTATTTTATCTTATATTAAAATGTTTAGATGTTTATCATTTAACCTAGCAATACTCTAAAGCTTTTAAGTTATCAAAGACTGGAAAGTTATGTATAGGCCTATAAGGCTGGAGAAAAGGTTGAGGGAGAAGAGAGCAGGCCCCACATCCTGTTTCTAGGCTTCTAATTGCCTGGACTTAAAACTGCCACATTTTTCTTTAGTGATAACATGCTGAGGTTTGGGTGATAATGAGTTCAGCTTATGATAGTAGCAGGAGTGTTAAGTAAGCATTTGCAGTTTCACAGTAAAGAAATTTGTTTTTTTTGGGATGGGATGGGGAAATGTGAAAGTGTTGCAGTAAGGGCAGTTTTCAGAGCATTAAAAGGGGTAAAAATGCTGGCCTTGTGATTCAGTGAGGGGTTCATTCACCATGTCAGAAAGGAGTTTTGCAAGATGGTTGAAGTTGACAACCTAGAGGTGAAAGTAGCCAACAAGCCTGGAAAAAAAATGTATTTCTTGTCTAGAGGAGGGGACAGTCATGGAGAGATAACATGTTTACGATCTAAGCTAATGGCTCAACTTGGGAGGGTGGGGGTGAGAAAGAAACTGAGGTAGGTGACTGTGGTTTGGAACAAATGGGCTTTATGAAGGGATGCATGGTAGCCCCGGTCAGGCACCAAGGTAGAATGAGAAAGAGTAGATAAAGAGTGTATTTAGTAAGATGGAGTATAAAAGTGAAGTGGTAATGGCTGTGAGACTAATCTGTTAACCCCCATAATAGAGACTGAAGAGGGGACAGGGGTCTCAGCAAATTCTGGGAGGGAAGAATGAATGGCCCCCATGTCAATTAAAAGGGAAATCAGCTTATCTGCCACCACACTCATTACCCAAATCTCTGTCCTGGTAATGTAAGTCTGTGGGGCCTTGTCCGGGCCTGGTAAGCTTCAGTTGTTGGTGGCTATTCTAGGAGGTCTGGGAGTTACAAACCAGATCCAGAAGGTAACCTTGTTGTACTGACTGAGGGCTGACTTGGAGGGACCAGACTACAGTCTAATTTCCTGTGGCCTTCCCTTCCACACCTTGGGCAGGGCCCAGGCGGGGGTCTCGGGTTTGGACAAGACTTGGTCCAGTGTCCTTCATTGTTGCATTTGAAACATGAGACCAGAGGAGGCTTAGCCCCTGACTTATCCTTGATGGAGCATCAGCACTTCATTTGGGGTTTGTGAGAGCAATGGCTAAAAACTGGAAGGCCTCTGTCTGGGCCTCAGCCATGGCCTGATCTTGCTTTTGGATTTGGGTCTCCTCGTCTCTATTATTAAAGAACTTAAAGGCCAGGTTAACAAGGTTTGTGGACCTATATCTATTTTGTGAAGTTTATGGTGTATGTTGGAAGCTCACTGGGATATAAAAGGGTGTTCAGAAGAAGTGTTCCCTCTGGAGAGGTGCAGTATAAGGTGATAAATTTCTGTAAGGCCTTCATGAAGTGGGAAAGGAAGAGATCTGGGTTTTTGTCAGAGCCATGAGTGTTTTAATTAAGTTTTCCATAGTTGACTGCTGATAAGCAGCCTTTTTGAGTCCAGCAATGAGACAGGTGATCATATGGCTATAGATCCAGCACCCCAAAGAATTAACCTGATAGTCCCATCTTGGGTCATTTCGATGCCAACTGGGTTGGCTGCTGTAGTCTAAGGAGAGTATCAGCACAGTCCTGAGCTGCTAGCCAAACAAGTTCCTTCTCTTCTGAGGTGAGAAAAGAAGACAGGATGACATAGATATTGTGCCAGGACAGGTCATAGGACTGGGTGAGATACTCATATTCCTTAGTAAAAGTGGTCAGGTCAGTGGAAAAAGACCTGAGATGCCTCTCAATCTGTGTGAGGTTGGACATAGAAAATGAAACATTGACTATCCCCTCAATTCCTGCTACCTCCCACATGGGTAGAATAGTTATGGGAATGAAAGTGGCTGTTGAGGAAGGTGGTCTTTGGGTGGCCCAAGAGCAAGTGTTAGGTGGGGAAAAGTCTGTATTGGAGCTCATGTTCTCAGGATTTGGGTTCTCAGGGACAAGAGGAAGTGCTGATTGATGGTGAGGAGGGTCTGGGTTTTGAGAATCTATTGCAAGTAAGAGAGGGAACACATTAGAAGGTGGAGGTCTTGTTTGTGCTCAATCAAAAGTAGATTCATAATCAGAAGTACTGGGAGTATGATGTTTTGTGTGAAGAAGAATGATCTGATAGGTAGAGCAGAACTAATAGAGAGAGGGTTGAGACTGGAGGGTGAAAAGGCCTGGACATAAGGAATCTCTGACCATTTTCTATTGTGATGACAGAAATTATCTAAATTGTGTAATGTGTTGAAATTGAAAGTGCCATTTTCAGGCCATTGAGACTTATCTAGTTTATATTGTGGCCAAACAGTGTTACAAAAGAAAATGAAGTGGTTGGGCATGATGTCTCCCATGAGTGTGCAGAGGGAGTATAGTGTGTGGCCCACAAGAGAGGAAGGGTGAGTGACAGATCACAAAAACAAAGGTGCCTGTTTAAGCAGGTGCCCCTGCTGCTACACAAATCACCACAAGAAATGAGGATGTGACCCTCCAGATTGGGCATTTCTAATCCAGATGGACCCAAAGCCGAATGGCTAAGAAGTCTTCTGGCCTAGCGCTAGGACTTTTGAGATGAGAGGTTAGTGAGAGAGAGTGGGTAGAAGACTTGAGAAAAGATAAATTATGGACCTCAGTCATCTAGAGGAGATTAGCTGGTGTGGGATGGAGGATCAGCAACAGAGAAAGAGAGGTTCCTAATTCAGCATCCGCCTTGGCTGGTTTGGAAGGGCCCATAAAAAGGGAGGCCTAATCGGAGGCTGGCAATCAAATCACCAGAGTAGGATTTGGAGATAAGTCCAGGACCAGCTGCTGCTGCCTACTGCTCTCTGAGTAGCAAACTTGGGGTCACCAAAGCTGGGGCAATGGCTCCCCTTCTCTGTGAACCCTCCAGGTTTTGGCATCAAATGTTAGGATCCCTGAAGGAGGAACACAAGAGGCCAAAGCAGTAAGGGATTATAAATTTACTAGAGGCCTAGTGCACGAAATTTGTGCACTGGGGGTGTCCCCCAGCCCAGCTTACACCCTCTCCAATCTGGGACCTCTTGGGGGATGTATGACTGCTGGTTTAGTCAAAAATCCTTCTCATAATCTAGGACCACTGGCTCCTAACCGCTTGCCTGCCTGCCTGCCTGCCTGATTATCTCTAACCACTTCTGCCTGCCATCATGATTGCCCCCTAAAACCCCATCTGCTGGCCTGATTGATGTCTCACTGCTCCCCTGCCAGCCTGATCGTACCCAACTGCCTTCCCCTCCTGGCCCAATTGCCCCCAACTGCCCTCCCCTCCTGGCCCAATCACCCCCAACTGTCCTCCCCTTCTGGCCTGATTGCCCTCAACTGTCCCCTTCTCCCCCTGCTGGCCCAATTGCTCCCAACTGCCCTCCCTGCCACCCTGATTGCCCCCAACATCCCTCCTCTGCTGGCCTGATTGCCCCAACTGCCCTTTCCTGCCAACCTGATTACCCACAACTCCCCTTCCCTGCTGCAACCCACCTCCTCTGCTGGGACCTACCTCCTTTGTGCAAGATGGTAGATATGCCGAGACTGGCCTCCTCTGTACCACATGGAGCTGTGGGACCCCCAGGCCTCACTGCAAAGGGCGGCCACTGGGCCCTTCCTCCACAGTACGTGTGGCAATCTTGTGGTAGCCATCTTGTGATGACATCACTCAAGGGCACAAGGACAACCTAGATTTTTGTTAGTATCAACTAGAGGCCTGATGCACAATATTCATGCACTCAGTGGGAGGGGTACCTCAGCCTGGCCTGAGCCCTCTTGCAGTCTGGGAGCCCTTCGGGAATTTCTGACTGCCGCTTAGAGGGAGCAGGCCTAAGCCAGCAGTCAGACATCCTTAGCACTGCTGTGAAGGCAGGAGAGGTTCCTGCTACCTCTGCTGCGCTCGCCAACTGTGAGCCCTGTGGGAACACACTGGCCACCAGGGGGGCAGTTCCTGTATTGAGCATCTGCCCCCTAGTGGTCAGTGCACATCTACCATCAGACTGAAACTGGCTCTAAGGAATCCCGGATTGTGAGAGGGCTCAGGTCAGGCTATGGGACCCCACTGGTGCATGATCAGGCCCAGGAAGGGACACAGGAGGTTGGCCAGCCAGGGGGGGGGACTGCAGGAGGGCTCCAGGGCATGTCCAGCCCATTTCATTCAGTCCCAATTGGCCAGGAAGCTAATCTACATGTCAGAGCATCTGCCCCTGGTGGTCAGTGCACATCATAACAAACGGTTGAGCGACCTTAGTATATAATTAGCATATTACGCTTTGATTGGTTGACCAGATGACCAGATGATCATACACTTAGCATATTAGGCTTATATTATATAGGAGGATTAAATAGACTTTTTCTAATTTACTTTAAGTTGTAATGTGGGTATCTC
Source organism: Lasiurus borealis (assembly GCA_004026805.1). Classification (NCBI taxonomy): domain Eukaryota; kingdom Metazoa; phylum Chordata; class Mammalia; order Chiroptera; family Vespertilionidae; genus Lasiurus; species Lasiurus borealis. The sequence goes on along the minus strand of PVJN01002981.1, from coordinate 41,064 downwards.
CAAAACTAAAAGATGAAGGTCTACAGTTTACTTAACTGTAATCCAAGCTCCTAGAAAAAAATAAACCATGTTATCAGAAAGAGGCAACTTAAAATCTTACCCAAAAATTATAATAATTTACCAGAACAAGTGATTCTTATGGCTTTTGCATCAGTATTCTTTTCTGCCTTTCACTTGATTAGTACTAATTAAAAGGTTCCAAAATAGTCTACCATTTATCTTGAAAGATATATGTAACTCAATTCAGTGTTTGAAGGATTTTTAACATTCATATTACAAAAGATTCTGTATAAAAGATAACAATTATGAACAACATTTAAACTATAGAGATTTTTGAAAGGATGTTCAGATAAATTTAAATAACAATAATCATTATGCTTTTCCATTCTCATTCATCTACACTAAGAAGATATAATGGTGCTAATTTCTAGTCATTTCTTTTTATTTACAGCATAAGAAACTAGGCAGTTGGCAAAATTGTTTTTCTTATAAAAATGATTGAATTGTGTTTTAATCTTATCATAGTTTATGCTTCAATTTCAATGCTTCTAATTGATTAATAGAGCAATTTTCCAATCATCATGAATGGAGCACAGAAAGAAAGAGAAATCATATAAATAACTTAAATCTACTGATAATTTTAAATGAATTTTAAAAAGTAATCTTTTCAATGCCTTCTATTATCTGCTCTAGTGAAATTAAGAGATTTGAGATTAAAACCCTTTTTCCAGTCCCTCTCTTTCTGCTAGAAATAACAATGTATTAATTAATTGGCAACATAATAATATTGTTTACATCATTCATATTAACTCTTGTTATTTGTTGCATTGTTACTTGTGCAATTACCCCCACCTCTCTCTCCATTTCTCCCAGTCTCTCTCTGACACACACACACACATACACACAGGCATTCACATAGGCACAGGCTTGTGCGCACATACAAAAGAACATGTGTAAGTCAGATAGCAAATATTCTCTATATGGAAATTATTACCATTACCCTTTATTAAGCTATAACATAAAAACACTTGATCTATATTTGGCAGAATGAGTTTGAACACACACACAGAATTCAATTTTGCTCTGATATGTAATCCAACTTGGTGTTTAATGGATGATATTCACTACATGATTTTTTCTGTCCCACTTCTAATATGTATTTGTGAGGAGTAGAGAGGTAAGAAGATGGGCGGTATCATTATTAGACAGAAGGTGCCCCCTTACTGCATTTCACAGCTCTCTCCCATAACTCAGAAATTTAATTTATATGATTATATATTTTGCCAGGAATGTGAAGAAACAGAAAGATCATATATTATATGCAGATAATCAGGCTTTAGTAATAATTATAAGAGCCTTTTAACACACATACAGATGTGCCTTGTTTGGCCATCTGGTCACAACAATCATCTTCAGAGCTCTATCTTCATCTTTGCTCTCTCTTAGGAGTGAGAAATGTATGCCATTTATTGGCTTGTGTTTAAGGTCTGCTTTGACTGAGTTTGATAAGAGCACCTTAACCTACCTAAATAGAGTCACAGATCCTACCACCATCCAAGTTCAAAGGATGAGGGATAAGAAGGTAAAATAGCTAGAGGCAAATTTATCACCCTGTGAACGATATAGAACAAGCAAAATTTCCAAGTTTTGTTTTGTATTATTCAAGAGTTTAGGGGAGTTATATGCTTTTTATTCCCCTCATATATAAAAAAAAGAAAATACAATTTTCTAGTTTTAATAAAAGTAATTTATTTGGGGCAGGAAAGTAAAGAATTCTTACTCAACTTGAACAATTCACAAAATGAATTTCCTTTGATTCGGCCATGATTGTAGAGTTTTGTTTGATTTTGTGTGTTAGGTTATTCAACTAGATGATCTAAAATATGACAGTTATATTTTTAATGGCCCTCTGTTTCAAAGAACATTGATGTGAGTTGTGTAGCCTTTTAAAATCAGTTCTTTTGAGTCTTTTAAAATCAGACACAGATGAGTAAATTTCTCAAGTCAAAAAGTTGTTCACCACATTGTGTATACACTCAATTAATTTATCTTCTTTAATAGTTACTTGTAAATTAAGCTCCTAATGGAGTGTATATAAAGAACTATTTTTGTAATTTCCTATGAGGCTATAAATATTCCAAAGTACATTTTGTGCTATTTTTGTGACTTCCTATGAGGCTATAAATATTTCAAAGTACATTTTTCAAGTGAGCTCACAAATAATCTCTCAGTTTTCTTTATTAGTCAGCTGGCTGCTTTATCCCAGATTTCTGGCAGCTGTCTCATTAGGTAAACTCTTGGTCACCAGTGGAATCAGACAAAAGATGATTATTAGATCAATTCATCACCAAAACTGGAGGAAAAAATGAAGTCTCTGAAGCAGGTGTTTTACTTTAATGACCTAAGTAAATTATTTTCATTCATGTGTAAGACAAATATAAAACCCTTGGTGTGAAATTATTTATCTATTGGAACCTCAGCTGGTATAGGACACACCCAAAACCCTGTAGGTACCCTACAGTTATGTCCTGATCTCCCTAAAATATCCCACCCTGGTAATCACCCTATATAATAAAAGGCTAATTGGCAAATAGACTGAACAACAGAACAACCAAACAACCAGTCGTTATGGTATGTGCTGACCACCAGGGAGTTCATGGGGAACATGGTGGGCATTGGCTATGGCAGGATTGTGGAACAGGTGAGCAGGGGCACCAGACTAAGGCAGGGCACCAGTTGCTATCATTGGGGCAAGCCTCTAAAGGTACTGAAAATTCTTTGCTCCTGCATGCCATGATCCTGCCTAATATTTACACCTGGTGCTGGAGCTGGTCTTTATCACACCCACTGCCAATCCCGGAGCCACTGCTCACACCTGCTGCTGGTACTGGAGCCACCACTTGTACCCACTGCTGGCGCCCAGTGCTGATCCTGATTGCTTGGCACTATCAGTGGGTACAAGTGGCAGCTGCCAGCTCCAATCGTCCCTCAGGGCTTTTTCACCTCCCCCTGCTCCTGAGAGGCCATCAATTGCTCCATGCCATAAGCGGGTGTGAGCAGAGCCAGCACTGTCAGCATGTGGGAGTGTGGTATTGGGAGTGGGCCTGCTGGCAGACAGGGGAGTCTGGGCTGTGGAGGGTGGGGCCAGGTAGGGGCATGGAGTATGGGCTGAGACCCATCCCTGTGCCCACTGCAGCCTTGCAGCCCCCAGTTACTTTCAAGGTGCACGGATTCATGCACTAGGACCCTAGTTTATATACATAAAAGGCTAATATCCAAAGTGTCCCCTTGAGAGTTCGACCAGGAGACTGAGAGTTCAATTGCTCACTATGATGTGCACTGAGTACCAGGGGGTGGTGCAGAATGAAAGAAGGCCCTAGCCAGTATCTGGCCAGGGGAGGAAGGCCCCAGCCAGCAGCCAAAAGTTGGGAAAGGCCCCAGCTGAAAGCTGGAAGGCCCTGATTAGCCCTGATCACTAGCCCGGCCTAGGGACCCTACCCATGCACAAATTTTGTGTACTGGGTCTCTAGTATAGTATATTCAGTTTACTCACACCAATAGTTGCTAGCTCTGGATTAGTTATAACAGATCCAAATACCCTAGATTAAGGCCAAATCTAATGGAATAGAAAATGTCATAATGCAAAAATAGTCTCTATAGTAAAGACTTGGTAGGAGATGGTAAAATAAACTAACAGTAGGACCAAACTCAGAATTTTAGCCTTATGTGTTTTGTTTCATTTTGGTGCTATTTTACCAGCTAAACTTGGAGGAAGTTCATTGTGAAGCCATTTATATGAAAGACAAAATAACTCAAGATGAGAATGTTCCATTAGGCATTTTACCATAAGTATTTTGCTTTTCAACAGAAGCATTTTGACCTAAAACTATATAAATCTACAGATTAGAGATGTTATCTTACTAAAAAGAAATATTATGATAATATAAAAAAGTCAAGATAATGAAGTTAACTCTTCTTTGGAATTACATCAGTAGAGTTTGGTTTAGAAAAATAAAAATAACAGAAGTGGTTTTTGTTTTGAACTTAACAGAACCCATCTTCTACTTTGGTGATGTTGAATACTCTGTGGATGAGAGTGCTGGCTATGTGGAAGTGCAGGTATGGAGAACAGGCACTGACCTATCCAGGTCTTCTAGTGTCACCTTGATATCTCAGAAAACAAACCCTCCATCTGCCAATGGTGAGCAGTTTTCTATAATAACTATGTTCTACAATTTTCAACTTACCATGACACAAAAACTTTAAAACTAATATACGTTATTCCTATTTAAGTACTATTAATGTCATCTAAATGGATTTTTTTTCTGAAAATTGTTACTATATTGTAGGTAAATCAAATCTTGATTTACTACTATGAGAAAATGCACGTAAGAGCCATGGATCAGAAGCTAAGATAAAACACATTAGTAAAGGACTAAAGTTGTAAGCCTATATTTGCATGAATTTGTTCTCTTCACTTGGCAAATCTAACATTGTTGAATAGTATGACTTCATATGGACAAGAATAATCATGCTGATCACCTTCACAAATATCTAATAACAAGTATCATACAGGCATGCATCTCCAATTGGCTTCTGCCTCCTGCCTCACTTTAAACAAATGTCCCCATATATACTTCAGATTCAAAAGACTCTCCCACTTTATTATTTGAGCTGTCCTTGCTGGTACATTTATCCTGGAATCCACATCTCCAAAAAGTTGGTCATATAGTTTATGGCAAACCTAGGATTAGAAATTTCCTCTTTTTTTCCTTCTAAATTACAACAATATGAACTTTCTCCTTTACTCACATACACACATACATATGCACATGTACATCATACATACATTCATCACACAAAGCAAGCAGGGGCCATACAATTTAAAAAGTCACCCTTAATGTAGTAGAACTAACATAGTACTTTTCATATAGTCTTTGTTTAGCCCAATTGGTTATTTTGTAAGAGAAAATTCAAATAAAAGAAAAGATAGAGATGATAATAAAGATAAAGAAATAGAGGAAAAATACAGAGGGATTCAGATACAAATATTTTTAAAATGAATTATAGACATATACATTCAAATATGATTGCACATTCAGAGGTAAAGCAGATACAAAGTGAGAGAAGTTATGAAAACAGAAAAGCAATGACATTTAGTATCTACCTCCACTTTAGTCTTTATAGACATTAAAGTAAGTTTTATTTTAGAAAACTCTGGTACATCTACACAAAGGAACACTACACTGTTGTAAAAAAGAAGAAATTCTTACCATTTGCAACAGCATGGAACTGGATAGCATTATGCTAAGCAAAATAACCCTGTCAGAGAAAGATAAATATCATATGATCTCACTCATTTGTGGAATATAATGAACAACATAAACTGATGAACAAAAATAGAACTGGAGTCATAGAAGCATCGGATAGACTGTCCAACCTATGAGGGAAGGCAGGAGGTGAAGGAGTAAGAAATTAACAAGGACATGTATGCATGTATATGAGCATAACCAATGGACCCAGATGAGGGGTAGGAGGACATATGCTAGGGGGATGGAGGAGGCTGGGGAGAAATCAATGTGGGGAAAAGGAGACTTATGTAAAATTTTAAACAATAAAGAATTTTTTTTAAAGTTTTATTTTTAACTATGTTAGACATAAATAGAGATGTCCACACTAGATATATACCCAATGGTCTGAAATATAATAAACAAAAATCATGGACCCAATATATCTTGATAATAATGGGTTGCTCTACTTAACTGGACACTCTCCAAATTTTATATCTGAAATGTGCTGATATGACCAGCAGGCAACCACACACCTAAATAAGATGTTCTCTAGTAGCTCACAAACCCAAATATAGATACTTAAGTAATGTTAACAATATTTAAATGATTATATTTGTTTAATATATAATTAATAATAATTAATAATGATCATGTTTGATTGATATACTGATTTTAGACCTCATCTTTATTGGCTCCATTTTAGAATTCCAAATTAAAATTGAGAGAAACTAACTATAAGACATGAAGCAAAAATAACTAAAGTTAATACATTAGACAAAGATATAACAAAGTTCAGAATCTGATATTTGATTTACCATCTCAACCAAGGTAGATACTAACCTTTTATGTTTCATTAAATATACTTTTCTATAATGTTATGCTAGTTTACATTTTAAAACTATTGTAAATATATTACATGGTTTGTTTATCGTAATTTTATTTATATTTAGTCAGTCCTCAACTGAATAATTCTTTTGTTACTATCATAGCTGGAACAGACTATGTGGAAATTAGTCATAATTTAGATTTTGCACCTGGAGTCAACATGCAAACTGTTCGTGTCATTATTCTGGATGATCTTGGACATCCAGTGCTGGAGGGAATTGAGAAACTTGAACTACTGCTTCGTATGCCTATGAATGCTGCCATTGGCAAGCCCAGCAAAGCCACGGTGTCCATAAATGACTCTGTCTCAGATTGTGAGTGTTTATTAATTTATAATAAATAAAATGATAAACTAGAGTTTACATAAATATTAAGTTAAAGAATAATCTAAGGTTTATATACCTGTATTAGTTTGCTAGAGCTGCCATAAAAATACTATCCTATCTAATAAAAGAGTAATATGCAAATTGACCATAACTCCACTACATCCACAAGCCATGCCTACCAGCCAATCAGGAGTGAGTATGCAAATTAATCCAACCAAGATGGCTGTGACCACAGAGCAAGCAGGAGGCTTGGGTTTCCCAGGCAATGGAAGAAGCCAAACTTCCCACACACCCTAGCTGGCCCAGGCCTCCATTCAATGCTACAAAGTTTCAATTATAGAAGATAAATAAATCCCAACAAAAATGGCTGCATTCACTGAGCAAACAGGCTTGAGTTTCCCCGGCAATGGACAAAGCCAAGCTTCCTGCACACTCTGGCCAGCCCAGGCCTCTGCTCAAGGCTACAAAGTTTCAATTATAGAAGATAAATAAATCCTAGATACCAGGGCCTCCACTTGGGTTGCCAGGGGGGCGTGGTCAGTCTGCAAACCACCACAGGACCTTCACCCATGCCACCTCATGCCCCAGGAGAACCCTCATTCTGATCTGAGACACCCTTCAGGGCAAAGTAGCCATCCCCCACCATGTACCAGGCTTCTATCCTATCTAATAAAAGAGTAATATGCAAATTGACCATCACTCCACACACAAGATGGCTGCCCCCATGTGGTCAAAGATGGCTTCCCCCATGTGGATACAAGATGGTCACCACAAGATGGCCAGTAGAGGAGGGATGTTGGGAGGGAACATGCCTGCAAGGGACAGCAGTTGTGGGCAATCAGGCCAGCAGGGACCAGGCCTACAAAGGAAGACAGTTGGGGGTAATCAAGCCTGCAGATTTGGGGTGACCAGGTTTTGAAGGGGAGGGCAATTAGGGGCAAACAGGCTGGCAGGGGAGCAGTTAGGCATCAACCAGGCTGGCAGGGGAGTGGTTAGGGGGTGATCAGGCTGGCAGGCAAAAACAGAGACAATCAGGAAGGCAGGAAGGGGAGCAGTTGGGAGCCAGCACTCCTGGATTGTGAGAGGGATGTCTGACTGCCTGTTTAGGTCCGATCCTACTGAAACCAGGCCTAAACAGGCAGTTGACATTCCTCAAGGGGTCCCAGATTGGAGAGGGTACAGGCTGGGCTGAGGGACACACATCCTCCTGCACAAATTTTGTGCACCTGGCCTCTAGTAGACTCATAAGTATCTTGTGTCACAATTCTTATAGTTAGAAGTCCAAGATCAAGGTGTTGACAGGACTGATTTCTTTAGAGGACTGAAAGGGAAATATCTGTTTTAGGCCTCCTTCCTTGGCTTGTAGATGACCATCTATCTTCTTCTTAGGTGACTTCATATCACCTTCTATGTGTGTCTCTGAGTCAAAATTTTCCTTTGTTAGCACCCAGCCAGAGTGGCTTGTATAATCCTTGTTTTTCTCTTCCATCAATGTTTCTCTCTCTCTCTGTCCCCCCCCCCACCTCATTCTCCATCTCTTGCATGTCCTCTCATGAGGATTTTTTTTTAAATTTCGCCTCTTCATAAGGACACAAGTTATAATGAATAGGGTTTACCCTAATTACTTCAGTTTTACTTGCTTACCTCCGTAAAGACTCTATCTCCATATAAAGTCACATTCTCAGGTATTAGAGATTAGGAATGAATTTGGGGGGAACACAGTTCAACAAATACTAATACCCTTTCTTCTACCAATTATTAGGATATAATTATACTGTCACACAGAACAATTTAATCTTCCTCTTACATCCAAAAAAAAAAATGTGATATTACTGATCTGGCCTAAACCAAGCTTTTCCAAAGAGGACCACAACCAACATGCCTGGTAGTTGGCTTCAGATCATATCAGAGCACCACCCAATTAGCTCCATAAATGATACACCCAAAGTGGGAACAGAAGGACCATACCTTAACATAATAAGGGCCACATGCCAAACCCACAACTAATATACTCAACAAGTAAAAAGATAAAATAATCTCCCTTAAGATTATTCAACATAGTACTGGAAGTCTTACCCACAGCAATCAAACAAGAAGAAATAATAGGCTTCCAAATGGAAAGGAAGAACTAAAACTCTCACTATTTTCAGACACTATCTATAGAAAACCCTAAAAATTTCATCCCAAAACTACTAGACATGATCAATGAATTCAGTAGAATAGGAGGCTATAAAATAAATATTCAGAAATTGGTTGCATTTTTATACACCAATAGAGAAACATCAGAAAGAGAAACTAAGAAACATTCCCATTTAGAATTATATTTAAAAAAATGACAAAGGAGGTAAAAACCTGTACTTGCAAAATTATAAGACACTGAAGAAAGAAATTGAAAACAGATTAATGGAGGCATATACTGTGCTTCTGAATAGGAAGAATTGACATTATTAAAAGTGTCCATAATACCCAAAGCAATCTATAGATTCAATGCAATTTCTATTAAAATACAAATGGAATATTTCCACAGAACTAGAACAAATAATCCAAAAATGTATATGGAACCACAAAAAAATTCCAAAGAGCCACAGCAATCTTGAGAATGAAGAACAAAGTTGGTGGAATTATACTGCCTGGTATCAAACTGTACTATAGTAATCAAAACATCATAGTACTGGCATAAAAACAGACTATTCCAAAAATTAATAGAATAATATAGAGAGTCCAGAAATAAACTCACACCTATATCTTTAATTCATACATGACAAAGGAAGCAAGTACACACAGTGGGGTGAAAAAGTCTACTCAATAAATGGTGTTGTAAAAATTAAATGCATGCAAAAGAAATAAAACTAGACCGTCTTCTTACACATATACAAAAAAAAATTCAAAATTGATTCAAGACAAATATAAGACTTGGAACCATAAAACTGCTAGAAGAAAATATTGGTAGTAAACTCTTTGACATTGTGCTTAGTAATATTTTTTAATATGTTTCCTGGGGCAAGAGAATAAAAAGATAAAAGAAAAAAATGGGAGTATATCAAACTAAAATGGAGAAAATCATCTACAAAACAAAAACAACTTACTGAATGGGAAAATATATTCACCAATGGTACACCTATAAAAGGTTAATGTTCAAAATACATAAAGAATACATACAACTTTACACCAAAAATCAAAAATGTTCAAAATACATAAAGAATACATACAAGTTTACACCAAAAATCAAAAAATCCAATTGAAAAATGGGCAGGGTACTTGAATAGACATTATCCAAAGAATACATACAGATGCCCCATAGATATGAAAAGGAGAACAATGTGACTAATTATCAGAGAAGTGCAAATTAAATAAAAAATAGAATAGGAATCATCAATAAATCAATTAATAACATGTTTAAGGATGTAGAAAAAAGAAAATACCCATGCACTATTAAAGGGATTGCAAGTTGGTGTAGCCATTATGGAAAACAGTATGGAGGTTCTTCAGTGAAATAAAAATAGAACTACCTTATGACTTAGCAATCCCACATCTGAGTATAAAAATTTAAAACACTAATTTGAAAATATATACACATTCTTATGTTCATTACAGCATTATGTACACTAGCCATGATATGAAAGACATCTATGTGTTCATTTTTAGATAATTGGATTCAAAAAAAAGTTGTACATATACACAATTAAACTAGAGGCCCAGTGCACAAAATTCGTGCAGGGGGTTGTGTGTTCCTCAGCCCAGCCTGCACCCTCTCCAATCTGGGACCCCTCGAGGGATATCCAACTGCCTGGAAGGATCAGGCCAAAACTGGCAGTCGGACATCCCTCTCACAATCCAGGACTGCTGGCTCCCAACTGCTTGCCTGCCTGCCTTCCTGATTACCCCTAACCACTTCTGCCTGCCAGCTTGATCACCCCCTTACATTCCCCTGCTGGCCTAATTGATGCCTAACTGTTTCCCTGCCAGCCTATTTGCCCCTAACTGCCCTTCCCTGTAGACCTGGTCACCCCTAACTGCCCTCCCCTGCTGGTCTGACCTCCCACAACTGCCTCCCCCCTGGCCATCTTGTGGCGGTCATCTTTTGTCCACATGGAGGTGGCCATCTTGTGTGTTAGAATGATGGTCAATTTGCATATTACCTCTTTGTTAGATAGGATTGTCAACTTTTTAAATATGATATGAGTAAACTATGTTTTTAATAAGGTACACAATATTCAGGGGTATTCATATCCAGAAATTCTGATAAGATCATGAGTAAGTAACACATACAGGGATCTGGTTAGCATTTCATTGTATCTCCCTACTCCACCAACTGGCAGAGCAAATTACAAAGATGAGGAATACAAAACGTTTAAAGTTTAGTCATTTTCTCAAGACCAGAACAATGACAAGTGACTGACTGGAGACTAACTATCTCCTCTCACAACTCTCATTTTCCTTTCCACTAAACCATGTTTTCTGAAATGTCACTTCATTAAGAAAAGTTTTGTCCAGTTTTATCCATATGTTTATTTGTTTCTGCAGTACCTAAGATGCAATTCAAAGAACGAGTATATACTGTCAATGAAAATGACAGGCAGATAGTTACAATAATCCACAGGAGTGGAGATCTCCAGTACAGGTCCTCAGTAAGATGCTACACACGACAGGGATCTGCACAAGTGATGATGGACTTTGAAGAACGCTCAAACACAGATATCTCCACCATTGCATTCCTGCCAGGTAAGTTTAAGCTTGAAATATCTATTTGAGATTTTAGTAGACCAAAATTTTCTGAGTATTATATATCAGGAACAGATAAGTTTTGATTTCAACAAGCTTATGACATAATATCATGTACACTAAATGATAATTCAGTGAAGTAGATTGTAACAGGTTGAGTGAATGTCCTTTCTAGTTTCTGTATCAATTTATTGATTAATTTTCAGTGATTTATTATATTGTTTATTCAAAATTTATTAAATGATAGGAAACATATTTGTAGATTTCACAATACTAGGAGATACTTAATGCTCAATGACAGAAATTAAAAGGAATTAATGTCAGATTATTAATATGTGTCCAGATCCTTAAAATATCTGATCAATTTGATCTACTAATTGTTCTAGAAACTGGTACTGTGGTCAAATTAACAATGATCAACCTGAACTAGGGTGCTAAACTTGCTTCTTGATTATAATGCTAGCAATTTATAAACAAAAATTGGCATTTGCTCCTTTTCCCTGTTTTCTAAGATGAGTGACAGAACTTAAAAGACTTAAAGATGTTAAAGAAATCTCCTGTTCAAGTAATGGCTTGTCATTGCAGTGAGTGAACAATTAGTCGTTCATTCAACAAATATTTAATGAAAGTTTATTACGTGCCAGACACTATTATTTGCACTGTTGATAAAGCAAGGAAAAGGCAATATGCTTGCCCTTGTGTTGCTTATATTCTAGTTGCAGATGTATCTTTTTTAGCCTGCTGTCATTATATTTCTAGGTGAGTCTGAGAAGCCTTGTATACTTGAGCTGATGGATGACAGACTGTATGAGGAAATAGAGGAGCTCCGCCTAGTTCTTGGCACTCCACAAAGTAACTCTCCCTTTGGGGCTGCAGTTGGTGAACAAAATGAAACTCTGATAAGAATTCGAGATGATGCTGATAGTAAGAAGTCATTTATTATGCTCAACTTTTAAATGGAAACTGAAATCCATTTATGTTTAAGTTTCAGGTAGATTAGAAAACAACCCACAGTGTTTGTTTGTTTGTTTGTTTGTTTGTTTTTTGAATAGGAAAATATTAATTTTTTATTTTATTTTTTAGTTAATTAATTTACTTATTTATTATTATTTTTCCCCTATTGTCCTCCCCTTTTGACTAGGCTTTTAAAACAAATGAGAAATTTAAAAAGAGAGAATAAGGAATAAAATAAACCATTAAAACTGAAAGTTGATGTTGAAGAATATGACTTATGTCTAAATACTAAATCCCTAATATTCATACCTCGCCTCTTTTCCTGACTTACTTTGGGTGTAGGTAGTCCTGAGCCAACAATTTCCTCCCTCTTCTTTCACTCACAGTGGCCTGCTCCCATAAATTTTTGGCACATGAGTCTGCCTAGAGCCATGATCAGCAAACTGCAGCTCTCAAGCCACATACGACTCTTTGGCCCCTTGAGTGTGTAGCTCTTCCAGGCCAAGTCTATTTTGAAGAAGTGGCATTAGAAGAAGTTTAAGTTTAAAAAATTTGGTTCTCAAAAGAAATTTCGATCTTTATTCTGTTGATATTTGGCTCTGTTGACTAATGAATTTGACAACCACTGGCCTAGAGCATATGCTCTTTGGGAACTGGTTAATTCCTAAGAAAGGAGCTGGACTATGTTATGTGTTCTCAGTTGTTCCTAACACACTCAATAATAATATTGGGTGAGGAAACAGAAAGAAGCCAGGAGTATAAGAGTAATTAAGCTCTTTCCACAGGGAAAGAAACATTAGAAATGAAGAAAAATTCCTTTTAAAATTTAAATTATTTGTTTCCCACAATTTTAGAGACTATTATTAAATTTGGAGAAACCAAATTTAACATAAATGAACCTGAAGAACCAGGACAATCAGTGGTTATCAAGATTCCAGTGATTCGCCAAGGAGACACTTCAAAGATTTCCATCGTGAGAGTGCACACCAAAGATGGCTCGGCCATCTCTGGAGAAGACTACCACCCTGTGTCAGAAGGTAAGGGTGCTCCCAGCTCTATGCCCTTGGGGGTTATATTCAAGTGACCATGAGAAAAGTAAGAAAATATCTAATTGAAATAAAAATATACATATACCTGTAAATTAATCTTCAGAAAAATAATAGAATTTATTTCTAGGATTTCCTCTTTTGACTTAGAGAGTATATGTGTTAGGACTTAGAAAAAAATTTTTTTTAATTTTTTTTATTACTGTCTTACATGTATACATATCTTCCCCTTACCCCCCCCCCCCCCCCAATCCCAGGTATACTCTAATCCCCCAGTGTCTTGTGTTCATTGGTTATGCTTATATGCATGCATACAAGACTTTTGGTTGATTTTTTTATCTACCCCACCTCTCCCTAATCTTTCTGCTGTAATTTGACAGTCTTTTTGATGCTTTACTGCCTCTGTATCTGTCTTTTTGTTCATCAGTTTATAGTGTTCTTTATTATCCATAAATGAATAAGATCATGTGGTGTTTTTGTTTGTTTGTTTGTTTGTTTGTTTCATTGACTGGCTTATTTCACTTAGCATAATGCTCTCCAGTTTCATCCAGGTTGCTGCAAAGGACTTAGGAAAATTTTTAGTAGACATGTTAGATGACTTTCTGTTTTGAGTCTACTTTCACCTTCACTATGGTAATCAGATATTAAATAATTATTCTCCTGAAGTATTCTATTGCATTGAAAATGCATAATAGCAGAGATAGTAGTATATTTTAATTTATAGAACACCCACAATCTAAAACTTCAAGCTAGAAAATTTTGTGTTTATGAAGGGCAAAAAAAAGAGTGATAAAATATTAACTACATGAGATCATAAAGTCTATGGGCGTCAATGACTCATTATGGGTGATTTTCATCCATCTCTCTATTTCCTCAAATTTATGGACCATTTTACCATTTACTTTTATAAATAATTAAGATAAATCATTCAGTACATACTTCTGCTTCTTCCTCTTTGTCTCTCAGATTTGTTTGCTGACAAAATAAATATAAATTGATGACCCAAATTTAGTCTATGAATTATTTGGAATTCTTATCCATTTTGTTTTTAGTTTCCTATCTCTCACTGCAAAGAGTAACTAGTTCCTAATGATCATAGAGCTTTAGGCATTCATCTTTTTAAAAAATCTTTATTGTTGAAAGTATTGCAGATATCCTCCTTTTTTCTTCTAATGCTCCCCTTCACCCAGTTCTCACCCCACCCAGGCCTTTATCACCCAACTGTCTGTGTCTATAGATAAGATCTTTGGTTAATCTCTTCCCATTTCCCAATCCCCTTCCCTCTGAAATTGATCAGTCTATTTCATGTTTCCATGCCTCTGATTCTATTTTATTCATCAGTTTATTTTGTTCCTTAGATTTTTTGTTGATTTATTTTGACTTTTAGATTCAATTGTTGATAAATATGTATTTATTTCCATTTTATTGTTCATATTTTCTCCTCCTCCTCCTCCTTTTTCTTCTTCTTCCTCCTCCTCCTCCTCCTCCTTCTCCTCCTCCTCCACCTCCTCTTTTTCCTCTTCTTCTTCCTCTTTTAAAGAATACCCTTCAACATATCTTGTAATACTGGTTTTATGGTGATGAACACCTTTAGCTTTTTCTTGTCTGTGAAGCTCTTTATCTGCCCTTCAATTCTGAATGATAGCTTTTCTGGGTATAGTAATCTTGGTTGTAGGTTCTTGCTATTCATCACTTTATATATTTCTTGCCACTCTCTTCTGGCCTGCAAAGTTTCTGTTGAGAAATCAGCTAACAGTAATATGGGTGCTCTCTTGTACGTGACTAACTACTTTTCTCTTGCTGCTTTTAAATTCTCTGTTTGTCATTAACACTTGGCACTTTGATTATGGTGTGTTTTGGTATGGGCCTCTTTTGGTTCCTCCTGTTTGGGACTATTAGTGCTTCCTAGACCTGTAAGTTTTTTTCTTTCATCAAGTAGAAGTTTTCTGTCATTATTCCTTAAAATAGGAATTCAATATCTTGTTCTCTATCATCTCCTTCTGACACCCCCAAAATATAAATGTTAGTACACTTGAAGTTGCTGCTTAAACTATCTTCATATTTTTGGATTCTTTTGCCTTTTGCTTTTTTAATTGGGTGTTTTTTGCTTCCTCATATTCCAAAACATTGATCTGATTTTTGGAATTTTCTACTGTTGAATCCCTGTAAATTATTCTTTATTTCAGTTAGTGTATGCTTAATTTCTGATGGGTTCTTTTCCATGTCTTTGACATTTTCACTAAGATCCTTAAAAGTCTCAGTAAGTCCCTAGAGACTCTCATGCAGACCCTTGAGTAACCTTATAACCATAGATTTGAACTATGTATCTAGTAGTCTGTTTGGTTCCATTTCTTTCATGTGTGGCATGTTTCTTTGTCTCTACATTTTGGCTGCTTCCCTGTGTTCGTTTCTATGTATTAGAGCTGCTATGTCTCCTAGAATTGGCAGAATGGCCTTGTGTAGTATGTGTCCTCTAGTATGTCACCTGAGCTGGACACTCTAGGTGACCCAGAGTATAGGCTGTATGCACAGTCTTATAGTTGAGCCTCCATTGCTATTGGCATCTCTAGGAGGAACTGACCTCAAGGCCAATTGGCTGTGAGAACCTGCTATGACTACAGTGGAAAGCTGCTGTGTAGAAAATACCCTTAAGGAGCAGGATTTGCTTCATTGGGGCTTTGTTGCTCACTGAGTCAGCCTCTTGAATGTGTCATTTGTGGATGTGAAGAGTTGTAATCTGCTATGGTTTGAAGCTTTTCACTGGGTGTACTGGATGTAGGGCCTCCAAGGAGGTGCAAAGTCTGGGGACATCCTGCAGGAGCTATTTATGTTGGGCTTGAGGTGCCAAGGCAAGGCCTAGCTGTGAAGCAAAGCAGGCTGATGCTAGTGCTGGTCTTGGGCCTTTTATTAATAGGTTTGGGGCATGCTGTCACCACCTTCAACTTGTTTGAGAGATTTTAGCAAAATCTGAAGCTTGAACAAAAACATATGGTTAAATTGCTGCAAATAGATTTGGTGGGGCTGCAAACTGGATGGGGTAGGGTCTCAGGGAATCATTAGGATGAAGCCAACAGATATGGCTGCCAGTCAGCCCTGCCACAGAGGAGGTCCCCATGCAGGAACAGTTATCCCTGTGAGCACCACTGACTGGGAGAAAGCTGCCCTCAAGTTCCTGACCCAATGCTGGACAATCCAGTTCCTCCCAGTATGTGTCTGGGCCCCCCAGAGCAGCTGCCCTGTGTCTAGCACTAGAGATCAGATGAAGTGGGACCATGTAAGTTCATGTGCCAGCACCAATCCCTGCTGGTTTTTATAGCTGTAGTTATGAGGACTTCTCTTCCAGCTATGGATCCCTGAGCTGGGAGTCTGGTGTGGGCTGGAACCTCTTGCTCCTCATGGGCAGTCTGCACAGAGATGATCTCTCTCCTGATTTAGAAAAAAAAATCACATGTGGGTGTCAGACCATTCCGCACCTCTGCCCCTCATAGCAATCTCAATGTGCTTTCTTCTTTACTTCTCTAGTTGTAGGACTTCCATTCAGCCAGCTTTCAGACAGTTCCAAATGATGGCTATTTGTATTTTAGTTGTTATTTTGATGAGGTTGTGGGAGGCAGCAAGTAGAGGCCCCCACAGTCAAATTAGCCTTGGACATCCAGCATACTTTGACTAGGGTTCCCACATTACTTTTGTCCCAAACTATATGAATAAAAAGTACAAACTCCTCTGCAGAAAATGCTATTTGTTTTTTTATATTCTACCATTATCTTTATAACTGATTTGGTAATAACTATCTTTTTCTAAATTGTATATGCAAGTTAGGACATAAAGATGAATGCCTGAGAGAACTAATATGGCCCCATAGCAAATGCCTGTACTTGCTGTATCTAGACACAGAACTAATTTTAAAGACGAGTCTGCCTTACTAACTCAGTTTTAAAAACTTCTATAATAATAAAAGCATAATATGCTAATTAGATTGGACGTCCTTCTGGATGAAGCTGGGGCTGTGAGGGAAGTCTGGGTCCCAGGTGATGATGGTGGCCAGAGCAAAGCCTGGGTTTCAGATGCCAGGGGGAAGCCGGTGCTAGCAGGTGGGGGCAGGAAGACCTACTCTTGCACGAGTTTTGTTGATTGGGCCTCTAGTTTTTTATAATTGACAATTATAAAGTAAATGTAGGAAAGGAAAAATACATTGGAGACACATTTTCTTCTGCCTCATTTTAAGACTTAAAATTTTGAATTATAATGACTGAACTACAGTTAGATCAGAAAGCAGCATTCGTTATCTTTTTTAATTGAAATGAATATGCATTATCTCCTATATTTAAACTTCTGTACCATTTTCTAAAAAGGTATAGCAAAACTACAAAATAGTATACATGAAATATTTCATACTATAAGTCAGCTACTTATTAATGAGTTCAATAAAATCAATTAAATTTTAACATTTTCAGAATTTTAAGTGGGTTCAAAAGGATTCACAGAATTAGGCTTAGTTTTCAAGATAATGAAGCAATTTTGTTTAGTGAGGAAAGACAAGGATAAGAGAAAAAAATACCATTAATATTTATATTTTAAAAAAGTTTTTAAGTTTCCAAGATTAACATCAACAACAATAACAAAAAAGTTTTTAAGATATAATTTGATATGTTGATAAAATCTTAATTTTACATTCGGCTTTTCCAGGTATATACATAATATAAATACTGTTCACATTCAATAATAACTGTGATCATAATCACTTGACTTATATCCTATTGGTTGAGAAATTTTTGGAAATAGGATGCAAGTTTGTCTGGTTATGTCCTGGTATTAGAATTGTTGATTATCCTTTCCATAATTCAGCACTGTTTTCAAACTGAAGTCCAACAAATAAATCTGTAATTTTGCACTTGTAGAAATTGAATTTAAGAAGGGAGAAACCCAGCACATTGTTGAAATTGAAGTAATCCACGATGGGGTTAGAGAGATGAGAGAGGCCTTCACTATTCACCTAAAACCTGATGAAAATATGATAGCAGAGACACAGGTAAGTGATAAATACAGATACAAATGTACAACCAGCATTTTATCAAGGAAATTGCATATAAGCATCTCCTAGTGTACAATAAAGTAATGGGACGCTGTACAAGCCTTATATAAAGGAGATGTACGTTATCCCTTTCAACTCCTAAATAAAATTTTTTCCTATCTATATATATAAAAGGTTAAGTGACCAACCATCCATCTGTCCAACTATCCAACCAACCAGCTGACTGTACATATGACGGGCGCTGGCAATTTAAAAATAAATGTTGATGCCAAAACCGGTTTGGCTCAGTGGATAGAGCATCGGCCTGAGGACTGGAGGGTCCCTAGTTCGATTCTGGTCGGGGACACATATCTTGGTTGTGGGCACATTCTCCAATGGGGGTTGTGTGGGAGGCGGCTGATCGATGTCTCTCTCTCATCGATGTTTCTGACTATCTCTCTCCCTTCCTCTCTGTAAAAAATCAGTAAAATTATTTTAAAAAATAAAAAATAAATAAATAAAAATAAATGTTGACTTGCACATGTGCGACATATAAAGCTCTTGCTGGCACCAATAGCATGCGTGTGTTTCCATCTGTCATTGTCTATTGTGAATTTTGTTGACACTTCTATTAAAGAAAAAGGGTGAATAGCAATATTAAAATATTTCTTCTAATTAATTTCCTTTCAATGTGCATGAATCTGTACACTAGGCCACTTGTTATATTATAATCAAAAGATTTGTGTCTTTGTTTGAAAAATCATGTTTGTACAAACTCAAAGACTAGAGTCACTGAGCCCTATATCTGCCCATGTACACTAACAACTGAATTTAGAATTAATCTCCAGAGATAAAGCATTATCTCAGCTCAAAGATGAGATCATTAATTCAGTACACAACTCATTAAAACACATATTTTAATTCACAAAATAGTTTGCTAATCTTCAAAACTTTACCTTTTCAACCTAGCTTTATTAAATTGATGTCTAGAATAAATATAACATTTACTGGCACTCACTTTAGCATAGCCCAAAATGTTACAGTTCTAACACCTCTTTTCTTTTTATTTATGTTTCATAAGTAATCATTTTTTTAAGGTGAACAAATTTATACATTTTTGACCTTTAAACCTAAAATAATGTTTTAATAAGTTTTTATTGGTTTTAGAAAGAGAGGACGAGAAAGGGAGAGAAAGAGAAAGAAAGAGAGAGAGGAGCATTGATGAGAGAGAAACATCTATCAGTTACCTCCTGCAAGTGTCCTGAATTGGGAATTGAACCAGTGATCTCTTGGTGCATGGGACGGTGCTTAACCAATTGAGCCACTCCAGCCAGGACCTAAAATAATTTTTAAAGTTAAATGATTTAGGAACAGATCAATATTTATAATATCTATGCTTAAATGTACTTTATTTCTTTTATTATTTGTTTCACTATTTGTATGAGATCAAATTAGAGAGATTTTCTTCCTTAAGTATGGGTTACCATTTTGTGATTTTTACTACTTGGTGATATTTCTGCTATAGTGCCTTGCTTTTATTGAAGGCATATTTAAAATTGAAGAAGTATGGGCAGAAAATCTTTTTTTAAGCCTTGATCACATAAAAATTAGTTTTTTGTTATTTTTTATGAAGCATAATATTAAACTTTTTAAATGAAAGAAACAGATTCACTTCAAGTTATAAAAGCTTTTTTAAAGAATACAGTTACAAATATATATTTGGAAACTATCGTAGTTAAATATTAGAAGATTTATTCAGTAGCTAAGGCAAATTTATCAGCAAGGTGTTCGGATTACTGTGACAGCAGTACAGATTCCTCTCCTCTCATGATTCAACTTCTCCCTCTGCCTGTGCTTCAGGCTCCTTCAACCTCTGACCATTTAAGGCTTTGCTTTTTTACTGGCACTCACTTCAGCATCTACCTTCTCTCAGGATGTCTTTTAGCTTTTCTCCCATTATCAACTAACTGCCTTTTTTTATGGATCTTCTACGTAACAACTCCAAGACAGATTTAGCTACTTTCATCACAATTTATAGAAAAAAATTAGAGCCCAAATGCTTCATGGGCCTTTGACCAACACAAACTGCTGTGGGCTCAGGTACCCTCCCCTGATACCATAATTTATGGTGAAAGTGACAGAGTCACATAGAATAAACTATACAGGATTTGTCACTCTGAAAGGTATCTGCATGTTACAATTTTATCATGATGAAGCCAGGGACTTGCCAAGCATCATGGCATTGTTATGTGCAATAGAACCGCTAAGAGTAAAATATTTTAATAATCACAAATAATTATCTTTTCGTACTAGGTGACAAAAGCCATTGTGTATATAGAAGAAATGAACAGCATGGCAGATGTCACTTTTCCTTCTGTCCCTCAAATTGTGTCCTTATTGATGTATGATGATACTTCTAGAGCTAAAGAGAATGCTCTACCTGTGTCTGGCTATCCTATCATCTGTATCACAGTGAGTAGGAAATTGAGGAAAATTGTAAAATAATTACTTAAAATAATTCTAGTTTAACTAATATGGTATTGTCTTTGACATAAAGAAATAAAAGTGGGAAAATACTACAAGGTTTAAGCTGTGAACTTTGAAAAGGAAAATATAGCATTAATCAAATAAAATTCTCATTTTTCTTCCTTTATCCAACAAAGCTTAATTAAGTGATGTGTACATAGATTGTTATTTTATAACAATTAGTCTGTCACTAATAGGATAATAAATGAGGGCTGAATTCTGCACTCAAGGAAATAAAAAATAAATAAAAGAGGAAGACGTGAAAATTAATTACTATATTCACAAGAATAATGCAACTCTATGTACGTGGGAAGGCTTAGGAATTTCAGTTTAAAAGAAGTGTCAGATAAGGGAAAGTCATTTCAGGAAGAAGTAATTGCATCATAAGCTACATCTAGAAGAATAGAAAAAAAAAGTGGCATATTATCTTTTACTGCTTTTAGAACAGTGGTTTTCAACCTTTCTAATGCCGTGAACCTTTAATACAGTTCCTCATATTGTGGTGACCCCCAATCATAAAATTATTTTTGTTGCTACTTTATAACTGTAATTTTAGGCTCTACAGCAGCGGTTTTCAACCTGTGGGTTGCAACCCACAAGTTGAGAACCGCTAGCAGGTTTCCTAAGACCATTGGAAAACACAGATATTTACATTATGATTAATAACAGTAGCAAAATTATAGTTATGAAGTAGCAATGAAAATAATTTTATGATTGGGGGTCACTACAACATGAAAAACTGTATTAAAGGGTCGTGGCATTAGAAAGGTTGAGAACCACTGTTTTAGAGAGAGAGGAAAAGAAAGGGAGGGAGGGAAAAACATCAGTGTGAGAGAGAAACATCAATGTGAGAAAGATCAATCAGTTGCTTCCTGCATGTGCCCCAACCTGGGATCGAACCCACAGTTGGGGTATGTGTTATGACCTGGAATTAAACCGGTGACCTTTTGGTATATGGGACAATGCTCCAACCAACTGAGCCACACCAGCTAGGTCAAAGAATGGATTATTATTATTTCACTTTTATTTGCCTACTCTTGAATCTTGAGCAAAAACTAAGGGCCTATTTTTATATAAAAACAGCCCTGGCATGATGACCTATATAAAATGGGTTCACAGTAAATGTTTATTGAATTAATAAGGCAAAAATAATAATTTGGTGTCACGTTATATAGGTCTTTAAATGTTACATTAAAGAATGTGGATTTCATTTGTTGAGTAATAAGGAGTTCTTGCATAGAATTTCATGAGGAGAAGTTGTGTTTGGGTGTTATCATGGAAGTAGTGTGGCCCTCAATTAGGGAAGTAGTGCTGGGAATGGGAAGGGAACAATTTAAGAAATATTGCAAAAGAAGAAACAACCAAGTTCACTGACCCACTGGATGTGGGGGGGCAAGAAGAAAGAAAAGAGGGAAAAAGGGAAGGAGACAGAGAAGGAACAAAGATTCTCTATCCCACCATTATATTGAAAACTCTGAGGATTCAAGAGATGATGAAATGAATAACACTTTTACTTGTATAGGTTAGAAGTAGAAAAACCTAATAGCTGTTTGAAATTCAAGATTAGAATTCATAAAAGCTATGATGGCTAGGAATAAAAGTTTGAGGGTTGTGCAAATAGCATGTAGGAAGCCGGGGAAAGCATTAGTGAAAGCACTGTAATGGAACTTGAGATGAATAGTTTATACATTTTTCTATATTGTGACCCTAACATGGTTCTGTGTTCTCCATAGGCTTGCAATCCTAAATATTCAAACTATGAAAAAACAGGTTCTATTTGTACAAGTGAAAACATCAATGACACTTTGACTCTGTACCGATGGCTGATTAGTGCACCTACTGGCGCTGATGGTGTGACCAGCCCCATGAGAGAAGTGGACTTTGACACCTATTTTACATCATCCAAGATGATCACTTTAGACTCTATATACTTTCAACCTGGCTCCAGGGTACAGTGTGCGGCTCGTGCTGTCAATATCAATGGCAATGAAGGCCTGGAGCTGATGAGCCCTATTGTAACCATCAGTAAAGAAGAAGGTAACCTATTGCTATTTTCATATGAAGATCATTGGGATACCATGGCATATTGGAAATGTTTAATTTCTGGTTATTAATTTTTTCAAATGCCTCATGTATTTTATAATATGTTTTACTAATAAGTACTTTAAAATGAGAATCTGTTTTTAAATATTTATTAAAAATAAATATTGGTCCACTCCACATTTTAAAATCACCTATCATACACCATACTTTTTGTTAGCATATAAGTGCTTTATGCTCAAAATTTTAAAAAATGAATAAATAACACAAGACTATTTTCTTGAAGGCATTTAAACTCAAATTGAGAACACAAAGTTTAATCTGGACAGGGTACAGAAATGAAAAAGCGTTAGTGATTAGCTCTACCCTAAACGGGTCAGGAAAGGTTTTATTAAACAGGAGATTCTTAATCTGAATCTTGAAAACAGAGTGAAAAAGGCATGAGTAATGACTCAGAGAAGCATGAAAAAAACATGGAATATTCTGGGAACTAAAAGTAGATAAATGGAAGGCATGTGAGAGGATCAGGAAATGAAACAGATGTTATGCAAGGTTCAGACCTAGAAAATTTGGCTCATATACAATGTTAAAACACTCCAAGTTGGTTGTTGCATGAGTAGGAGTTTGCTGGAGTCTGAAGAGGAAGTATTATCCAGGTAGAAAAGTATGTACAAGTGTCCAGACCTTGTTAATACAAGGGAGATTGTGTTCAGTACTGGAACTTGACACTTTGGGTGCTGAATAGGATATGGTTAAAGATAATATTGAAAAGATAGGAGACCTACTTTATTAACCAATCCTTCACTCTATAGAAACCATTTAAATTAGATATTTATAATACCTGTTTATTTATAAGATTCTATTTCTAAAATTTCTATTTGCATACAAGACTTTAGAAGTATACTTGCTGCATAAAAAAAAAAATGTATATGTACCACCTGCCCATTATATAGTAAGGATCAATATTTTTTAATAGCATGTATAGTAAATATGCTCTTTTATTGGGATTAAAACATATGGTGTTTAAGTTTCTCTTAAAACTAAACTTTGAGTTGGTACCAAAAATAGAAAAATTAAGAAATACCTTAAGATGTCCTACTAATAAAACAGACAGCCCAGGTACTGAGGCCAGCCTTCTGATTTTATTCCTGTCCTAATAAATACCCCAGTCTGCACAAATAGAAAATTATTTTTCCTAGATGTCCTCAAATTATAATTCCCTTTCATGATATTAAAATGAAAACATTAAAATTACCTTAAAGCTGGAGGAAGGTGGGGGTAAGGGGGAGAGATCAACCAAAGGACTTGTATGCATGCATATGGGCCTAACCAATGGAACAGACAACAGGAGGGTGAGTGCATGAGTGGAGGGTAATAATCAATAAAGAAATTTTTTAAAAATTACCTTAAAGCAAATATTAGAGAAAGATTTTTACGTCAAAATTCATGAGTGTCAGAGAGAGAGGAAGAGAGACAGAGAGAAGATAAATAATGAGCTATAATTTATAATGCACATACTGTAAGAAATTACATATAAAGAGAAAACTAAACATTTTGTTCTCTTATTTCAAAGACACATTAGTTTTTATTTTTAAAAAAGACACATTAGTTTTAGTTTTATTAGCTTATAAATAATGTATATTTTTTAACTAGCAATAAGTATATTATTCCAGAGTAAACATCAAATCACTTAATTAAACTATACTTACTTTTTTCCCATTGATTTTCAATCATCCATACTGTGTTTGTCCATACTTTATATTAAAACTAAAGGCCTGGTGCTCAAATTTTGTGCACTGGGGAATGAGGGTGTCCTTCAGCCCAGCCTTCACCCTCTCCAAGGACCACTCGGGTTTTGGCCTGACCCCATAGGCAGTCAGACATTCCCTATCACAATCCAGTCCTGCTAGCTCCTAACCACATGACTGCCTGCCAGCCTGATCACCCCCTAATCACTCCCCTGCCAGCCTGACTAACAACTAACTGCTCCCCTGCCTGTCCGATCACACCCAACTGCCCTCCCCTGCTGGCCTGGTTGCCCTCAACCTCCAGCCCCTGCAAGCTGGGCCCTCCCCACATCTGCTCTCCTCTGCAGGCCTAGTCCCCTCCCCTGCCAACCTGGTTTTCCTCAACTGGCTTCCCCTGCAGCCTGATCTCGCCCCCAATGGCCCTCCCCTGCAGGCTTGATCTCGCCCCCAACTGCCCTCCTCTGCCAGTCAATTTGGTTCTGATTCGTTGGTTTCTATGCTAGTCAACATCAAAAGCTCTGCCTTCTAGGCAGCCATTGACTTTTCACAATTCACCCAGATTTGGTTCTGATTGGTTGGTTGCTATGCCAGTCAGTATCAAAAGCTCCGCCTCCTAGGCAGCCACTGGCTCCTTACAATTCACCCAGATTTGATTCTCATAGGTCAGTTTCTATGCCAGTCAGCATCTCCAGGCCTATCTCTGGGCCTGAGCATAAAAACAGGGCTGATCAGCAGCTGGCCCAGGCTGCTGGTGAGAAGCTGAACTGCTGATCTCTGGAAGAGAGGCTTGGCTGCTGGCAAGACTGCCACTGCTGATCAATCCTGCCTCTTTCTCTCTCCAGGAGGTCAGCAGTTCAGCTATCTCACCTGTTGCACATACAGCCTGGGAAACGAACAGTTGAGCCTCCTGGTTGTTGTGGATGTGATGGATCTAGGGTTTTTATATATTAGGACTAGAGGCCTGGTACATGGATCTCTAGGCCAGGATCTCTAGGTCTAGCCAGCAATCAGGGCCAATATGTGAGATTACTGGCGGGGCAATTGGGGAGCCCCCGCTGGCACCTGCTTTGGCTGGCCTGGGGCCTGCAGGTTAGGGGCAACTCCTACATGGAGGTCGTCAGTACACATCATAGCAACCTGTTGTTCTATTGTTCAGTTGATTTGCATATTAGGCTTTTATTATATAGGACTAGAGGCCTAGTGCATTAAATCTGTGCACGGGAGAGGAAGTGAAGGGAGATAATCCCTAGCCCAGCCTACTCCCTCTCACAATCCAGGACTCCTCTGGGAATGTCCAATTGCTGAGGTATTGGGCCTAAATTAGCAATTGGACATCCCTCTCACAATCTGGGACTGCTGGCTCTTAACTGCTCACCTGCATGCCTGCCAGATCACCCCTAACCACTCTGCCTGCCTGCCTGCCTCATTGACCTAACCACTCACCTGATCTCTGACCACCCCTAACTGCTCACCTGTCTGCCTGATTGCCTCTAACCCTTCTGCCCGCCTGCCTGATTACCCCTAACTGCTCACCTGCCTGCCTGATTGCTCTTAACCATCTCTGCCTCGGCCCCCACCACAGTGGCTTTGTCCAGAAAGACATCCAGAATGACGTCCAAAAGGTCATTTGGTGTCCACTGTAATTAGCATATTATCCTTTTATTATTATAGATAATTTTGTGACTATATGCTCATAACGTAGAATATTCAGCACACATTAAATCACATTGAACAACTATATTTTTCTCAAACTCTATAAAAATACCTCAAATGTTAGGAAGTAGCCAGTAAACTTTTTGTTGTAATTACTTCTCACACTATGGTCTTCTGCCTTCTATTCCCAGCAATGCCTTGAGTCCAGAGAGAATATTTAAATACATAGAAAAATCATAGTGCCTATTTTTAAAATATTTTAAAAGTAGGTAATGTTGTCTGTTACCTACTTTTAACATAAATGTGTTCATTTTTAGGTCTTTGTCAGCCTCGGGTGCCAGGGATAGTGGGAGCAGAGCCATTTTCAGCTAAATTGCACTACATGGGCCCCGAGGACCCAGAGTACACAAACCTTATCAGGCTCACAGTGATGATGCCACACACAGACGGTAGGTGACTTGGGTAAACAAAGTCATGAAAAGTTTATTTCCATGTTTATTTAACTGAATACTCTATTTAACTAAGCAGACAATAAGTGCTCAATTTGCAACTTGAGCTTCAAGTTTTTCTGTTTCTTTAAAATGTTTCTGCTTTCTTTCTGCCATTTAACATTCTGGCATTTTAAGCATTCTCTAACATTAGATAAATTTAACACATGTCAAAACACAATGGAATAAAATGTTGGTTAATGTGCTAACTATTATGAAATAGCACAAATATGTCTTCAAAACTTTATATCTTGGACTTATAATAAAGCATTTTATTATCTCAAATGTTTGCCTTCAACATGTATTTTCTATTTCATAGCTGTAGTTTTAGAAATCCCTCCCAATATTTATTGTAATAAAACATTTCTTAGGTACTGAAATAAAATTAAGAATGCAACTAGGATTATTGTATTTTTGCTTCATTTTCTCTGGGTAGGGAAGTATGGCCAGAATTTGTGAGTAAATAATTTTACTTATACTTTATGAACATTTTTCTTTATACAGAAGACATTTTCAAGTTGTATTCCACTCAATTCACTTCATACCTGAAGTAAATTATTTGTTATTACTCATTTGCTAGTTATATTTTAAGTAGCTAAGAGAGATGAAATGTTAGAAACTACAAGGTAAATTCTTCCACTCTCATAAAATGTTTTGTCTGTTTTTTACAAACTCAAATTTGTTTTGAGCTGGCAGATTAGATTGACAGGAATCTGTACCTCTTTATGACATAACATTGGTCCCACATTGGATCACTCTCTCTATAGGTTTATTTTGGATATGTAACTCAGGGGTGCAAAGGGTGGAGGAGAAACCCATCAGGCAAAAATGGATCTACCACAGTGAGAGAATAAGGTGGGAGAATCCACCTTATTTAGTATTATTACAAAAATAGCTTTAATGTTATAGATCTCCTCAAAAATCCCCAGGACCCCAAGGGGTACTGAGAAACTACTTTGATAATCACTGCTCTATAGTATTTTATAACTTGTCTTCTCAAGAGAGAAAGAAATTAGAAAGTGTTCTAAGCCCTTTGCTTTTAGCAAACAAAATAGATCAAGAGACATGGACACATGCAACAGACTGGAAAGTCTCAGATAGAGGGAAAAGGAGGAAAGCAGAGAGGACTGGGGGAGAGGCAGGAAATGATTAACCAAAGAACTTAATATTCAGATATGCATAAGTATGGACACTTAATAGTGCAATGAAGGCCTTGGGAAAGGGGAGGAGGGGAAAAGGGAAGAGAACGTAATTATAGGAGGAAGAAAGAGGACAACTATAATATTTTCAAGTATAAAGATCATTATTTTAAAAAAGAATAGTAACAATGATTACAATTCCTCATAGGCATGCTCCCTGTGATCTCCACTAAAGAACTTTCCAACTTCGAGCTCACTCTCAGCCCTGATGGCACAAGAATTGGAAACCACAAGTGCTCAAATCTCCTGGATTACACTGAAGTAAAGACCCATCATGGTTTTTTGACCAATGCTAGAAAAAATCCAGAAATAGTTGGAGAGATGTATCCTTACCAGTACAGCTCATCTATCCGAGGTTCCAGTACCTTGCGCTTCTACCGAAATCTGAACCTCGAGGCCTGTTTGTGGGAGTTTGTTAGCTACTATGACATGTCAGAACTTCTCACTGACTGTGGAGGCACTGTTGGAACAGATGGACAGGTATGAATTTTTAACATTTAAAATTTTGATCACTGATAACCAATTGGCTTGTTCAGTTACATAGATTTGAACTAAATCCCAATCTTGATGATATAATTCATTAAGTATAGAGGGACCAAATAATGGGCATGAATGGTGTGAAAAGCCAGGTCTATTTATAGAACAATGTGTCAAAATATATCTATTTTTAACAACACTCTGAATCTTCTATGATATAATAAAAATCCAAATATTAATTAGTTTTCTAAATATACATTCTCTGACACACTTTTCTATCTTTTATATATACAACCCAGATAGTTTCTCTAGTGAAGTTCTACACTTACCTGCTTAAGCCTTATCCTATTATATCTGGCCACTTCTCCAATGTATCAAGGACATTTTTAATGCAAATGTTGCCCTCTGCTATATTCATCTTTCCAGCCAAATCTTACCATAAAATGATCAGCTAATTTTACTATCCTTTGCTGGTATCTTTTTTTTTAAATCATAATGTCACTATTTAATTTTTAAGTTCAGTATTTTTTTATTACCAATGCAAGCTAGAAAACTCATTGTTATGATTTAAAGTTGAGTTCCCTAAGGTTCTACTCTGCATTAGGTGAAAACTGGCAACTTACAGGTTTCAGTTTTGTCTGCCTGAGAGGCTTAAGTTATATAATCCTAATATATAAAAACCCAGTAAGACCAAGGCTTGACCAACCGTAAGTCAGTGGCAACTCCGTGCTTACTGCTTCCACTATAAGCAGTTCCCCAGCACTAACTACTGAGGGGGCTGCAGATCAGGCCAGAGAGAGGCCTGAAGAGAGAAGCAGGGACTGATTCATTGCCTCTATGGCAGCTTTTGATCAGCATTTGCTTCTCTCTTTCTCTCCTAGTCTGGCCAGCAGCTGCACCTCCATTTCTCTCCAAGTCTCTACTAGGGCTGCTGATCAGTCCCAAATTTCTGATCAGGTCCCATTGATAGGCCCAGAAACACAGACTGGCATAGGAACCAACCAATCAGAACCAAATGTGGGTGTTGTGAAGAACCAATGTATGCCTAGGAGGCAGAGCTTTTGACATTGATTGTCATAGGAATTGACCAATCAGAACCAAATGTGGGTGTTGTGGGGAGCCAATGCCTGAGTAGGAGGCAGAGCTTCTAACACTGACTGGCGTAGAGCCCGACCAATTAGAACAAAATCTGTGTGCTGTAGGGACCCAATGGCTGCCTAGGAGAAGGAGCTTTTGATGCTAACTGGAATAGAAACTGACCAATAAGAACCAAATCTGGGTGCTATGGGGAGCCAATGGCTACATAGCAGGTAGAGCTTTTGATGCTGACTGGCATAGAAACCGACCAATCAGAACCAAATTGGCCAGGAGAGGAGGGCAGTTTGGGGAAACCAGGCCAGGAGGGGAGGGCAGTTATGGACAAAATCAGGCCAGCAGGGGAGGGAATTTAGGGGTGATCAGGCTGGTAGGCAGAGGCAGTTAGGGATGATCAGGCAGGCAGGCTGGTGAACAATTAGGAGCCAACAGTCCAGGATTGTGAGAGAGATATCTCAGATTGGAGAGGGTGCAGATTGGGCTGAGGAAACTA
Organism: Lasiurus borealis; assembly: GCA_004026805.1. NCBI lineage: Eukaryota > Metazoa > Chordata > Mammalia > Chiroptera > Vespertilionidae > Lasiurus > Lasiurus borealis. Next base: position 11,110 of record PVJN01002981.1, on the reverse strand, counting down.
AATCTCCCCTCCCATGCATGAATTTTGTGCACTGGGCCTCTAGTCTGCAGTAATAAAAGTGTAACATGCTAATTATACCAGACAGTTGAACGACTTTCTGGACATCATTCCAGATGTTCTTCTGGATGAAGCCACAGCAGTGGGTGCTAAGGCTGAGCCAGTTAGGGACAATCTGGCAGGCAGGCAGGAAGAAAGTTAAGGGCATCAGAAAGGCAGCCAAATTGGTTAGGGACAATCAGGGCAGACAGGCAAGTGGTTAGGAGTGATTAGGCAGTCAGGCAGAGTGGTTAGGGGTGACCATGCAATCAGATGAGTGGTTAGCAGTGATCAGGAAGTCAAGTGAGTGATAAGGGGCAATGGGGCAGGCAGGCAGAGGCAATTAGGGGCAATCAGGCAGGCAGTCAAGTGATTGGGGACAATGAAGCAGGCAGATGATTGGTTACGAGCAATCTGGCAAGCAGATGAGTGGTTAGGAGCAATCAGGAAGGCAGGCAAATGGTTAAGGGTGATTGGGCAGAACAGTTAGGGGAGATTTGGCATGCAGGCAGAAGGGTTAGGGGCAGTTGGGCAGGTAGGAGAGTGGTTAGGAGCAATCAGGCAGGCAGGCAGAGTGTTAGATGCCATTAAGTATACAATTGACCAGTTAGGGTCATCAGGCAGGCAGGAAGAGGGGTTAGGGGCAATAAGGCAGGCAAGAGAGTGGTTAGGGGTGATCAGGCAGTTAGAGGAACAGTTAGGGGTGATCAGGCAGTCAGGCAAGTGGTTGGGGGTGATCAGGAAGGCAGAGTGGTTAGGAGCAATCAGGCAGGCAGGCAGCGTGGTTAGGGGTGACCAGGCTGTTAGACGAGCAGTTAGAGATGATCAGGCAGGCAGGCAAGTGGTTAGAGATGATCAGGAAGGCAGAGTGGTTAGGGGCAATCAGGTAGGCAGGCAGTGGTATTATAGCCAATCAGGCAGGAAGAGTAGTTAGGGGTGATCAGGCAGGCAGACAGGAGAGCAGTTAGGAGCCAGCAGTCCCTGATTGTGAGAAGGTGCAGGCAGGGCTGAAGGACACTCCCTTCCTCTGTACAAAAATTTCATGCACAGGGCCTCTAGTTTAAAATAAAATGAAAAAAAAACAAAACAGCATAACCATGAGAGAGAAGCATCACAGAAAAGACTAGATTCAATGTAAATCATTCAAATTTTAGAACCTTATTATAAAATTCTAAAAGCTTCATCTGAATGGCAAAATAACCTAATAAAACATATTGTTTACTCTCTTAGAATGAAACCATGTCTCTTAGAGAAAAGACCATCTCATTTTCCCCTACTTTCTTCCTTGGGCTTAAACTTCTTCCCCAGCTATTGATGTTTTCCTATATCCTACGCCCTGGTCCCCACCACCTGCTGACACTTATTTTTAAAAAGAGGTAAGGAAGAAGAAAATACAGTGGTACCTCGAGATACGAGTTTAATTCCTTCCGTAACCTTGAGGCATGGGAAACTATGAGACTCTCGAGTCGCGGTAAACTGGTGGGTCGTGTGCAGCAGGCCAATCCTCACGATGACTCCTATCTCAAATGTTGCTTGTATTTCAAAGCAAAAATCGCTCACTTGACGGCTCATATCTCAAAAATCTCGTAGGTTAGGGCACTCGTGTCTCAAGGTACCACTATATAAATTAAGGTAGAAGAAATCTAACTCTTTGAAATATTTGTCTAATTGTTCCCATTAGTTTGGGGTTTTAGAGAAGAAAAATACCTAATAATTATACTAACAATAACAATAACGGTGGTAATAATTATTGTTTACTATGTGCCTGACATTCTTCTAAGCATTTTCCATATTTCCACTAAATCTGTCCTCAAAACAACACTCTTGCGACAAGTACCAATTTTGTCTACTTATCTATTTACTAATGGCCTGGTGCACAAAATTCATGTGGGGGGATGGGTCCTTCAGCCTGGACTGCACCCTCTCTAATCTAAGACTCCACAGGGATCAGGCCTAAATCAGCAGTTGAACATCCCTCTCACAATCTGGGACGGGTGGCTCCTATTGCTGACCTGCTGGTCTGCCTGATTGCCCCTAACTGCTTCTGCCTGCCAGCTTGATTGCCCTCTAACTACTCCCCTCCTGGCTTGATTGACTTATAACTGCTCCCTTGCCGGCCAGATCATCCCCAACTGCCCTACCCTGCTGAGACCTGCTTCCTCTGATCAGAACCCCCTCTTCCGTGTGAGGTGGTGGAGATGCCAGGACCAGCCTCCTCCATGCCACATGGAGCTGTGGAACCCCAAAGCCTCAACGTATGTGCAGAGTGCACCAGGCCCCACCTCCTCTGTGCAAGTGGCCATCTTGTGGTGGCCATTTTCTGACAGCATTATACATAAGTGTCACCTAGGCTTTTATTAATATAGATTTTGTTTTGTTTGTTAATCCTTTCATTGTTGATTTTTGTTTTGTTTTTTTATTGTGTGTGTGTGTGTGTATTTTTAGAGAGAGTGAAAGGGAGGGTGAGGAACAAGAGAGGAAAACATCAATATGAGAGAGATACATTGATTGGTTGCCTTCTGCATGCAGCTCAGCTGGGGTAGGTATTGAGCCTGCAACCAAGATACATGCCCTTGACCAGAATTCAACCTGGGACCATTCAATCCACAGGACAATTCTCTATACACTGAGCCAAACAGCTGGGGCTAATTTTGTCTCCTGTTTAGAAATTAGAAAGTTGAAGCAAAGAGATTTCAAATAGCTTGCTTGGGCAAGTCACTTGTAAGCTTGTGCTCTTAATCATATTTTAGTACTTATTTAGATATTTAATTGCGTAAATTAAAAGTCATTTTATTGGGTGAATGTGAGGAATGGATGTGGTCACAGGTACTTGTACCTTCTGTGTTGGGTACAAAAATGCTGCCCAATAGCAGTCATATAATTGTGTGGATATAATCTTGATTTTACCCACACCCTCTGTTGGTAAAATTATGCAAATACATGTCTTTACAACAGTAGACTATAGTTTCATTTGAGCACTGGCCAATCAGATTGAAACACACCTGAAAGAGGGCAAACTAGTTACTTTGTGAACATATTTTACTTTAGAATTTTATGAGTTTTACAAATTTTTATATTTCTTCATTTAGAATGGAGAAAATGGGCAAAAATAAAAGTCAACCATGTGCTTGCCCATTCCATTGGACAACACCTTAAAGAAGCCAGTGCTGACTTGGGCCTATTTTTAACTAACAATTCCACAGAGCCCTGGCCAAGCATCCAATAGATGTTAATTTCCTTCTTCTAGTCCTTCATTAAACTTGGCATTTAGATTAAGGTAATCACTGTGCACACAAATTTTTCTAACTGGTAATTATACTGATTTTTTTTATGTATTCTTTGTAGCTAAAGCTACTGCTATAACATGTTTCCAAATTCCTGTGTTTTTCTTTATTATTAAAAAACTGTTTCTAACATCCTTGGAAAGAGTTTTCTAACTCCCCCAATTGCCTACATTCAGATTTTTTTAACTTAGAAGAATGAGTTAACAAACGGAATCATCTGAAATGTCCAGAATGATTATCTGTTAACAACAAATGCAATATTAAGTTTTATGCAATTTGGCTACAGCTAGTTTTAACTGATATTATGACTATTTCTGGTTTAGCCATCTGATTTATTGTACATTCAAAAATTAAAGCTAGGCCGAGACCGGTTTGGCTCAGTGGACAGAGCGTCGGCCTGCGGACTGAAAGGTCCCGGGTTCAATTCCGGTCAGGGGCATGTACCTTGCTTGCGGGCACATCTCCAATGTGGGGTGTGCAGGAGGCGGCTGATGGATGTCTCTCTCTCGTCAGTGTTTCTGACTTTCTATCCCTCTCTCTTCCTCTCTGTGAAAAGTCAATAAAATATATTTTTAAAAAAAGAATAACATAAAGCTATATTTCATGAAAACCTACTTTATGCCTGAGATCATATGAAGGACCTATTGAGGACATCAGATACAGAACTTACATTTCAACAATATAAACTTAAGAGTCAAATTGTTACTCTTTTTTGTTGTTGTTGTTGTTTAAAGTATTATATATGTCTCCTTTTTCCCCCAGCCACTCCCAGCCCCCAGGACAAGCACTCACTACCCCAGTGTCCCTGTCCAATGGTTATGCTAATATACATGCATACAAGTCCTTTGGTTGATCTCTTACACCCCCTCCTAGTTTTCCCTGCCTTCCCTCGGAGGTTTGACAGTCCTTTTAGTGTTTCGCTGTCTCTGGAACTATTTTTGTTCTCAGTTTATGTTGTTCGGTGTATCCACAAATGAGTGAGATCATATGATATTTATCTTTCTCTGACTAGCTTATTTCACTTAGCATAATGCTCTCCAGATCCATCCATGCTGTTGCAAATGGTAAAATTCCTTTTTTTTAGCAGCATGGTATTCCATTGTGTAGATGTACCACAGTTTTTTAATCCACTCATCTGCTGATGGGCACTTAGGCTGTTTCCAAATCTTAGCTATGGTGAATTGTGCTGCTATGAACATAGGGGTGCATACATACTTTCTGATTGGTGTTTCCTGCTTCTTGGTATATATTACTAGAAGTGGGATCACAGGGTCAAATGGGAATTCCATTTTTAGTTTTTTGAGGAAACTCCATATTGTTCTCCATAGTGGCTGCACCATTCTGCATTCCCACCAGCAGTATGAAAGGGTTGCTTTTTCTCCACATCCTCACCAATATTTGTTGTTTGTTGATTTGTTGATGATAGCCATTCTGACAAGTGTAAGATGGTACCTCACACTTGTCATTTTGATTTGCATCTCTCGGATAATTAGTGACTTTGAGCATGTTTTTATGTCTATTTGCCTTCTTTCTGTCTTCTTTCAAAAAGTATTTAGGTTGATTTCCCATTTGATTAATTGTTTATCTTCCTTTTGTTAAGTTGTATAAGTTCTCTGTAAATGTTGGAGATAACCCCTTATCGGTGATAACATTAGCAAATATGTTCTCCCATAGAGTGGATTTTGTGTTGTTTTGGTGATGGTTTCTTTTGCTGTGCAAAAACTTTGTATTTTGAGGTAGTCCCATTCATTTATTTCCTCCCTAGTTTCCATTGCCCAAGGAGCAGTATCAGTGAAGAAATTGCTTCGACATATGTCTGAGATTTCTCTGTCTATGAATTCCTCTAGTATTTTTATGGTTTCCCGACTTATGTTTAAGTCCTTTATCCATTTTCAGTTTATTTTTTGTGTATGGTATAAGTTGGTGGTCTAGTTTTATTTTTTTGTTTGTATCTGTCCAATTTTTCCAACACTATTTATTGAAAAAACTGTCTTGATTCCATTATATATTCATGCCTCTTTCATCAAATATTAATTGGGCATAATGGTTTGGATTGATTTCTGGGTTCTGTATTCCATTGATCTATATGTCTGTTCTTGTGCCAATATCAGGCTGTTTTAAGAACCGTGAATTTGTAATATAACTTGATATCTGGTATTGAGATCCCACCTACATTGTTCTTCTTTCTCAGGACTGCTGTAGTTATTCAGGGTCTTTTTTTTATTCCAGATGAATTTTTGAAAACTTGTTCTAGGTTTGTGAAATATGCTATCCATACCACCCTGAATGTGCCTGATCTCGTCTGATCTTTTTTTTTTTCTTGATGAGTCTGATTAAAGGTTTGTAAATCCTGTTTATCTTTTCAAAGAAGCCGGTCTTGGTTTCATTATATCTTCTATTTTTGTTTAACTCTATTTTATTTATTTCTTCTCTAATTTTATTAGTATAAAGTTAGATTATTTATTTGAGCTTTTTCTTGTTTCTTGAGATAGAACTGTGATGCTATGAATTTCTCTCTTAGGAGTGCTTTCCCTGTGTTCCCTTGATTTTTTGTTGTTATATTCTCATTTTCCTTTATTTCAAGATCTTTTGTTTTCTTTCTTGATCTCATTGTTAAATCATTACTTATTTAGGGACATGTTATTTAGCGTGCATGCCTTTGTATTTTTTTCAATTTTCTTCTTTGGATTAATTTAAAGTTTCACAGAAATATGTTCAGAGAAGATGCTTGATATGATTTCAATCTTCTTAAATTTATTGAGAATTTTTTTGTGTGTGTCCTAATATGTGTTCTATCCTAGAAAACATTCCACATGCATTTGAGAGAATGTATATTCTGCGGCCTGGGGGTGGAATACTTTCAAGATATCAATAAATTCAATTGATCTAATGTGTCATTTCCATATTGATTTTCTGTTTGGAAGATCTATCTATTGATGTCAATGGAGTGTTAAAATCCCCTACTATAACTGTATTACTGTCAGTCTCTCCTTTTATGTCCATCAACATTTGCTTTACATACTTAGGTGCTCCTATGTTGGGTACATAAATGTTTACAAGGGTTATATCCTCTTGTTGTATTGCTTATTGTTATGTAGTGTCATTTTTTTGTCTCTTAATATAGCCTTGGTTTTAAAGTCTATTTTGTCAGATATAAGTATTGCTAGCCAGCTTTTTTTTTCCCTTTCCAGTTGCATGAATTATATTTTTCCACCCCTTTACTTCAATCTGTGTGTAAATTCCATCTCTTTACTTTTAGTCTGTATGTCTCTTGAAGACAGCATATACATGGGTCTTGTTTTCTTATCCATTCAGGTACTATATGTGTATTAATTAAAGCATTTAAATAATTTATACTTAAAGTAATTATTGATAGGTACAAATTTATTACCATTTTACTTCTTAGCTATATTCCTCTGTTTTGTTTTGTTTTTCTTTTTCTTCTGTTTTTAAGCAAGCTCTTTGTCGTTTCCTGTAATACTGGTTGGGCAATAACAAACTCCTTTATTTTTTATGGGAAACTATCTCTCCTTCAATTTTGAATGATAGCCTTGCTGGGTAAAGTAATCTTGGTGTAGGTCCTTGTTTTTCGCACTTCAAATATTTCATGACAATCTCTTCTGGCCTAAAATGTTTCTGTTGAGAAATTAGCTTAAGGGAGCTTCTTTATGCATCACTGGCTGCCTTTCTTTCTAGGCTTTTCAGATTTTCTCTTTGTCTTTAACTTTTGGCATTTTAATATGATGTGTTTGGCATTGGCCTCTTGGTTCCATCCTGTGTGAGACTCTGTGCTTCCTGGACTTCTATGTCTTTTTCCTTCATCAGATCCCTTCTTCCTTCTCCTTATGGTGCACCCACCATATGGGTGTTATACCAAAGGTCCCTTAAATTATCCTCATTTTTGTCTTTTTTCTATTTTACTGCTCTTATTGATTGTTGTTTTTTTCTATCTTATCTTCCAAATCACTGATTCAATCCTCTGCTTCATTGAGCCTACTGTTTAATCTTTCCAGTGTATTCTTTATTTCAGATTTGTCATTCTTTATTTCTGATTGGTCCTTTTATTTTTCCTATATTATTTCTTATGCTGCTGAGCATCTTTATAATCATTACTCTGAACTCTATATCTGATAAATTGTTTACTTCCACTTCATTCAGCTCTTTAGGAGAATTCTCTTATTCTATTATTTGAGAACTGTTTCTTTATCTCCCATTTTGTCTGTCTCTTTGTGATTATTTTCTATGTATTAGATAGATCTGCTACAACTCACAGTCTTTGTATGGTTGCCTTATGTAGTAGGCAGTCCGTGGGACCCAGTGACATAGTCTCCCTGATCACTAGAACTGGGTGTTCTAGGATTGTTCCTTGTGTGCATTGTGTGAACCCTCCTGTAGTAATTGAGTCTTGACTGGCCTATTTATGTGTGGGCTCAACCCTCAGCCTGATTTACTGAGGCTCAATCCCCAACACAGTATGTAAGCTCCTGTGCAGGTGTTGATCACACAACACATAATTCACTTCAGCATGTTTTGGTGTCTGCCAATATCTTCCTGTAAGCAGGAAGTTTATTATATCCTGCTCTGTTGTTATGTGAATCTGGTCACTGGGTGTAGTGGCTCTAGGCATCTTGGGAGGGACTCTGGTGTAGGCCAGTGTCAGACATTGTTTATGATTAGCCCTGAGCAACCTGTTTAGAGTTATCAGCAATCCACAACTTGTGGCTCCCTCTGGACCTGGCTGCATAAGAAAAGATCAAGCTGCAAACTAAAATCTGATTTTGGTATTCCTCGGCCCAGGTGCAGGTCAGGCAAAGATTCAAGGCACCTAGGAATATACCTCTACCTGCAGGCTATCTGTTAATCTCAGTCACTTAGTGAACCTCCAGCTATAGTCCTCATCAGGGCATAAACTCCACGGCTAAGGTGAGATGGATTCCAATGCATGGAGCTATGCTCTCCCCAGGCTAATACTGCATAGATTAGACAGGGGAAAGGTTTGCCTGAGAAAGATGGCTTCTGCAGCATAGGGTTCAGGCAGTTGTCTTTTCCACTCTTTTCTCAGAGTGACCACCCCTGGACTCTGCTCACACAGCTCTAGTCCATTCTGCCCTCTCTCTGTTGGATTCCAAGTTGAATGGCAAATGAAATGTTGTATATTGGTCCTTTACGAGACTATCTGTAGCCATCTCTTCCTGGCAGACAAAAACCTCACTGCTTTTCATAGCCAGTTGTTATAGGGAAACCTTTCCTGGTTCTGTTGCTCTGACCTGGGAGGCCCAGTTTGGGATTTAGATCCCAGACTTCTCAGGGGAACTCTCCACAGATTATCTCTCCAGAACTTCAGCTGCTACCTGTGTGAGCCTGGCCAGCCCTCTCGCATGTTTGCACTTTCTACCAGTGTCAATGAGGCCTCTTCTTTACATCCTTGGTTATAAGGATTCTCTCCAACTAGTCTTCAGAATAGTTATTTAGGATAATTTATTTCTATATTTCAGTTGTAATTCCATTTTAGTCTGGGAGAAGGTCAGTGTAGCTTCAATCTAAACTTCCCCCATCTTGAAATCCACTTTTTTTTTCTTTTTTGCACCATCCCTCCACCATCCCTCCACCATCCTCAATCCTCCATCACACATACCCACTCTCTCCCCAACATACACACCAGAGCTGCCTGCCTGTTCTCTATCTCTGAGTCTGTCTCTATTTTGCTTGGAAGTTTAGGTAGTTGATTAAATACCATCTATGAGTGAAATCATATGGTTCTTACCATTCTCTGACCAGTTTATTTCACTTAGTCTAATGTTCTCCAAGTCTTCTCCTGTCACCTTTTTACCCATCTTTCCAAACACCCTCCGATCAGGCAACCATTAATTTGTACTCTGTTGCTGTGAGTCTATTTCTGTTTTGTTTATTTATTTTGTTCTTTACATCCAATCCACATATAAATAAAATTATATGGATTTGTCTTGTTCTGTTTTTCTTATTTCACTTATATTAATACCATCTAGGTTCATTCATGTAGTAGCAAATGGTAAGATTTGTTTCATTTTTTTATGGCTGAGAAACACATGTACTACTTCTTCATCAAATCATCGATTGATAGGCACTTAGTCTGCTTCTGTTTCTTGGCTACCCATATATATAAAAAGCCAGAGGACATCAAGACAGAAACAACTAGACAGGCTGTGTGGGGCAACAAGGCCAGCAGGGATTAGTGAGGGATGACCAAATGACTGAATAGTAGGCTGAATGGAGCAACCAGGCCAGCAGAAAGGGTTGGGAGGAATGACCAAACAAATAAGTAGCAGGCTGCATGGGGTGAGTAGGTTGGCATGGGGGATTGAGGGGTGACCAGGTCAGCAGGAGGGTAGTTGGGGGCAACCAGGCTGGCAGGGAGGGCAGTGATGGATGACCAGGCAAGCGAGGGTGCAATTAGGGGCAACCAGACCAGTGGGGAGAGTATTTGGGAGCAACCAGGCCAGCAGTGGGGGCAGTAAGGGGTGACCAAGCCCTAGCCAGGGGAGGCACAGTTGGGAATGACCAGGCTGGGGGGGAGCAGTTAGTGGCGACCATGCCAGCAGGAGGGCAGTTTGGGACAACCAGGCTGACAGGGGAGGCAGTGAGGGATGACTAGGCTAGACGGGAGTGGGGAAACTAGGGGACGGATGCTCAGGCCAATGGGTGGGGGTGAAGTTAGAAGTGACCAGGCTAGCAAGGGGGCAGTTGGGGCAACCATGCTGGCAGGGGCATAGTTAGAGGCAATCAGGCCAGCAGGCAGAGGCAGTTAGGGGTGATCAGGCTGGCAGGGGAGGCAGTTAGGGGTAACCTCCCACTCCTGAGGGCTCCTGGACTGTGCGAAGGGGCAGGCCAGGCTGAGGGACACACCCTTTCTATGTCCCGACCCGCAAGTTAAGTCAAAGAGGACCCTAGAGAGGGAGTGGGGATGAAAGGGACAAGAGACACAAGGAATAGAGACAAGACAAAGTTCTGATCAAGTCTCATTTATTCATGAGGAATTCGGGGTATTTGTAGGGAGAAGGAGGAATGAGGAAGTTAGCGGAAATTCCTAGCCCTAAAGTGAAACACCTGGCTTATGGGAGATAGGGAAAGAGATAGGGTTTGGGGTAATAGAAACCTAGCCTGAGGTTAGTGCTAATGTGGCCAGAGCTTACTACAAAATGGCTATCAAGCACAAGTTTCCCACAGGTCCCCCTTTTTTTTAAACATTGAAAGGCCGAATATCCTTGAGGGGACTGTGCCTGTCTTAGGTCAGGAACTACCATATAGTACCAACCCACCTTACTCATTGGAAAGCAGGGCATCATAAGGCCCAGTTCCTGGCTTAGGCAGTGGTCGGTGTCACGTATAAGTTCCAGTTGCCCGTGTGTGGCTAACCAGCCCAGCACACCAAGGTGGAAAGTTTGCTATTAGAGTAATTCCTCAATTACTCTATTGAATGTCATCGTATTCCTTGAATATTAGAGTAATTACCTCAATTACTCTATAGAATGTTATTGTATTTCTCCTTTTCAAGGAGTTTATAACTTTCCCTTTTGGCCATCTCAAGTTTATGATAAGGGACCTGTATGGATTGCATCTTAACGGCATCCACTTGTTGCTTAATAAAAGCCATCAATTTATTAAAAAGAAAAGGTCCTAGCGATAGGATTATTAGTAAGCCAAGCAGAGGTCCTAATAAGGGAAGGAGGTAGGGTAATATTCCATTTAGCCTGCTCCACAAGGGGTTATCAAATAGTTCTCTTCTTTTTATTAGGTCTTCTTGTAGCTTCTTT